>JALQSN010000388.1:0-47096 GCA_023690525.1 Holotrichia oblita | reverse complement strand
GTGATTTTAGTAAGTGGTTTAAAGATTTATTCAAAGATAATGGCAATAAAGAAAAATGTAAAGATTGTGAACATCAGGAGATTGATTATTGTCCTGAAAATCCTATTTACTATCATAGTTGTAATTGTATAAAGGATTGATATAATGAAACCAAAACAAAAAGAAGAAATATTAAATGAAATTAGCTTAATGTTAAAACAGTACAACAACACACTAAAAATGGAGAAAGAGGTAGAGGGGTATTACAATGTTGCGAATTGAAAAATGAAAATGTTATAATTGACATTACTGTAAATGTGATTTAGATGAAGATGGAGGTTATAACGGATCTACATATTATTTCAATGACAAAGATGGGAGATTTAATTTATGAACCCTCAACCACCCCATTATAAGCTAACAGCAATTATCTTGTATTGAAGTATTCCTTTGTGGAATCTTGACCGTAAGTCTTGCTGAAAACAAAGGATTAGAACCAGTAGAAACAAAAACAATTAAGAAAGCAGAACCATTAAAAGAAGTATCATTTAAAAAAGGAAAATACAGTCCCAAACAAATCAAACAGAATAGTACACATATCTATATTAAAGGAGCTTACTGTACTTGTGGCAAGTCAAAATGGAAAAGACAAAACTTCCTATTAGAGAAAAATTACGGTACAAAAAATAATAAAGAAATCAAAAAAGGAAAAAAATATAAACTACGAATAAGTCCAAAATTATCTTTTAATAAGTGTGGTGGGGAATTTACGGTTTATAATCCAGAGACTACTACTAATGATATTGATTTGTGTTTTTGTGGGCATGATAAGCGTAGTGGAAAAGGAAAATACTATATGAAAAAAATAGGTTAAAAAGTGAGGATATTATGGAATTTAAAGATATGGCAAAACAGGTGAAAGAGTTATTTAATTGTGATTCTTTTGGTGAAATACCTAAAAATATTATGGAAATAGTTTTGAAAAATGATGAAATTATTTATGATAAATATTTGGATATTGTTGGTGATTTGGAAATTGATTGAGTTTAAAGATTTATCAATTTATTGCTTTCAGATAAGAGAATTTTATAAGATTTCACTCTCCTAAGTTGGCTAAAATTAATTAGTAAATTAACAGCTGCAGATGATGAAAAAATCGTTTATGATATGTGCTGTGGATCGGGTTCTCTAACTTTGCAGAAATGGAAAGAAAATCCTAATCTTGAATTTATTCTCCATGAATTAGATACTAATGTCATAAGTAGTTTATTATTTAATATTAGTATCCGTAATATTTCTGCTACTTTAGTAAATGGGGATGTTTTGACAGGTGAAACATTTAAAGTGTATAAGATCGAAAAGGGAGAAAAATATTCTAATGTTAAAATTATTGATGATGTTCCTGAATTAGTTTATGATACTTGTATTAGTAATCCCCCTTTTAATCTTAAAAATGATAGTCATATGAATTATATGATTAATGATAGTTTAATTAGTGTTAATCGTGCTAATATGAATTATGCTTTTGTTTTACACAGTATTAAACATATGAAAAGTAAATCTGCACTTATTCTTCCTAATAGTGTTTTTTCAGATCAAAAAGAGGATATTATTCGTAAATTTCTTGTTAAAGAGAATCTCTTAGAAACCGTTATAAGTTGTCCTGAAAGAATGTTTGAATCAACCAGTATACCAGTTTGTATGCTTGTTTTTAATAAATATAAGAAAGATAAATCTGTGACTTTTATTGATGCAAGTAAGTTAGCTGAAACTGAAGTGAGAAAGCAAAAAGGCGAATTACATATGAAAACTCGTGTTTATAAACGAGAATTCAATGTATTCAGTGACGAATCAATTGAACATATTTTGCAAGACATTAATTTCGGTATTGAAGAAGATGGATATATCAAAAGAATATCTTGTGATGAAATTAAAGAAAACGAGTTTAATTTTTCAACTAATCGTTATACTACTACTTTTTATAAAGAAGACAAAACAAGAAGTTTTAATGATATTATTAGTGATATTAATCGTGTTAGGGTTGATAAGAATAGGTTTAAATTAACTATTAATGAAAAGATAGCTAAAGAAATTGGGGTTAAAGAAGAAGTTTATGATTTAATGAAAAAAGCTAATAAAATTGATGAAAATCTTAAACAGATGATCGATGAGTTGAATGAAACTAATGAGGATCTTAATTTGAAACAATTGGATATTGTTGATAATTATATTGTTTTAAGTAAAAAGGAGAGGTATGTTAAGTTTGAAAATATTGATAAGTCGGGTAAGCAATTTCAAATGCAACAATTAGTGCAGACATGGTCTACAATGATTCATTATCTTAATGAAGAAGAAAATAGATATTTAGCTGAATTAAGAGATGCTTTACTACCTTTGTTAATAGATGGTATGATTGATGTTTCAGGAATTTAGCTTAACATTGGCAATGCAAAAAATAATGAGGTTAAAAATAATATTTATTCTAGTAGGAGTAGGGAGGGGGTGAATCCAAAACCTACTCCTATTATATATTATGTTTTTCATTTGTTATATAGTATTTGATAATAATAAAACATTATATAAAAATAATATAATAGAAAATATTTTTTAATAACATGAAAATAAAATTAGTTAATATATGGATAAAAAAGTATAGAGAATCAGGAGTAGAGTAACATGTTTCAATTCTCTACCCCTATGGTAGGTTAGTTTGTCTTGGTAAAAAAAGTATAGTTCTTTCGGAGGCGGAAAAATTAGAAAGTATACAAATTTTTTAAAATTTCAGTTAACCAAAACTCTAACACATTATTTAATTATGTTTTTGATCTTATTTAAATTTTAGAGAGTAATAAGACGAGATTTTAAAATAATATGACATGATTTAACATTATATAATGAATTAACATGATAATTAAATAAAATGATGAAGATTGAAGATGTACGGTTTAAAGCTAAAATTAAAGGAATAAAAACATTAGGCGAAGTAGTATTTACAATACAATATTATACTAATTGTAATGAAATAGCTGAAGATTAGAGATTTTGATATTTCCATTTACAAAAGAAATTCAAAAAGAACTTGGAAAAGAAGGTTATTTTCATTTACTAATGGATTATGAGGTGAAGATTATATAAGTGTTGAGGGGTTTTAAAGATATTGATGTAAATCTTACCATATACTGGATTTGTTAGAAAGAAGGAAAAAAATTATATGAATATGATTTAGTATGGTGTTTATATAATGGTATAGTTTATGTTATCGAATGGTTAAAATATGATGGTTGTTTTGGGATTATTCCATTAAAAGATTTCAAAAAAGGCATTTATCTAAATTGGGAGATGTTACAAGGAATTCCTTCATGTGATGATGAAGATCATACTTTTATTAAAATTGGGAATTATTTTGGAGATTCTGAAACTATAAAAACAGAAAAAGGAATTAATCAATTATTTTGTATGGCTATGAAATTGGATTATGTAGAAGTTTTTGAGAACCCTGAACTACTAAAAAAGGAGCAATATTAATGACTGTTACAGCGTTCATAAGAGATAAAAAATAAAAAAAGATTTATTTAGGTTCTGACATGCAAGTAACTACTAAAAATGGCATTTATGAAAATAAAGGGAAAATTTACAAAAAAGAGATAAAATACAATAATGAATATTATAATATTTGGATTGGTAGAGCTGAAGATAAAATTTACACTCAATTACTTGAGAATTTCTTTGATTTAAGTCCAAAAGAAGATATAATTAAGTCTAAGAATTTTGAAGAGTGGTGGCTAAGATATATTGTGCCTCAATGGGATGAATGGGTTGAAAATAGACAAATGATTGATAATAATATTAATAAAGATTTTGCTCATTTCATTATATTTTTTCAAGATAAAATTTATCATGTTACTGATTATTATGAAATAAGTGAATTACACGTTGATTTTAATGCTATTGGTGAGGGATCTAATCATTGTAAAGGAGCTATCAGTGCTTTATTAAAATATATGATGCATATGAAAAAATCTTATATTCTTAGAGAAGCTATTAACTTAACAAATGATTTTAGTGCTTGGTTTTCAAATGTTTCAGATATAGTTACAATTGAATATGATTAATTTTGGAAGTTGATATGGTTCGTTATAAATGGGAAGAAGTGGAGGACGAATAAATGCCAAATATATCATGTAAAAATACGGAACAATCCAAACAAGCACCATATCCATTAATATGTAAAATTCATGGATTAAATGCGTGTCATGTTAATTGTTGTACTTTTGAACCAAAATATAAGTATGGTATACAGGTGTTAAAATGAGTCTTGTTAATACTCTAAGAAGAGCTAAAGCAGAAAAAAAACAATTGAAGGATACATAATCGAATACGAAGAAGAAATTGAGAAAATTGATCTTGAGTTAAAAAGAAGAAAACAGGATTATACTTGTTATTAAAAAGGAGATGTAGTCCTTAATTGGTAAATTTAAAATACGAAAACTTTATTATTGCAGATTTATCTACCAATTAAGGATTTAAAACTTCGGGGATATATATGAATTTATCAAATACTTTTTGATATGATGTTATTGGTTATATGTTTTTTATTATATTTATATGTTTTGTATAGATGATTATGGGGTGTGTATTAATTTATGAAAGATTCGGTTGTGTTAGTAAATAATAGAAGAATAAGTAATACTAGGTTGAAAAATAGATTGAAAAATAAAGAGGTTGATAATATGAATAAAAAAGGTAATAGTTTTAAGTATTGGTCAGATGGAGAAGTTAGTACTCTTATAAAAGACTTTGCACATGGTGTTGATGATAAACAAATTGCAGATAAAATAGGTAGGACAACTGTTGCGATTCAACGCAAAAGAAGTAAACTAGGCTTAACAATTAACCGATGGAATAACCAAGATATTAAAGTTATTATTCAAGAATCAGCTAACGGTAAAGATGTTAAAACTATTGCTGGTTTGCTTAATAAGTCTGTTAGTAGTGTTGAGTCTAAGATAGATAGTTTAGGTTTATTTGATTTGAAAGATGATTTGAAAGCTATAATTTAGATTTTTTATTATATGATTTTATGTGGAGTGTTATGATATTGTGTTAGCTAAAAATGTGTATTCAGCTCAAGAAATATTCAGATCAAATATGCCTATGGGTTGGAAAGAAAAACAATTAAAGAGAACTATGAATTATTATTGTGAACCTAGGAGTGATAGAAAGATGAAGGATAAATTAAGTCTCGCTGATGTTATTAGTGAACAGTTACCTATGAATAAGAATCAGAAAATTCAGTTGAAATATATGATTGAGAATGATTTTCCTGATTTAAACAAATTATCTAGAAATTGTGGTATGAAAAAGATTATTTGTATTCTTTGTTTTTTCATAATGAAAAATGATAATCCTGATTGTAGGTTGTCAAAATATAGGGTGTTTAATGAAAATAATATTAGTAATGATGATGTTGCCCACATCTTTTTTAAGTTAGCTACATATTATCGTCAGAAAACACCACTTTAATTTTTATTATTATTTTATAATAAATTATACTATTAATACTTATTTTCTTAAAAGTATGCTGAGCTGGACGTAGTAAGGCCTATATATGTATATATGATAGAAACTAATGAGATTGAAATTAAACAACCAACTTCTTTTTCGAGAGAAGAAAACTCATCAACATAAATTTTATTCAGGAAAGATTAACCTCTGGAAATAGTGCTGAGTTTAATCAAAAATCTCAAAGTGAATGTTATAATCCTGATTGTAATAACTCTGAATTAGAATATTACTATGAAAGAGACGAATTAACCTGTCCTGTTTGTGGATATGTTCAACGACAAGGATACAAAGATTATACTGATAATACTGGTAAATATCAAATGACTAGCCAAGAACATAAAGTTAGAACTAAACTAGAAGAAATTAAAAATCATAACAACGGTGTAGGTGCGAAACCGTAGCTGTTGAACTTAAATAAAATAAAAATATAACAATACCGAAAACTCAGTAAGGAGAGTTTTTCATAAAACCGTTATATTGTATTTAATATGAATATGGGAAAAAGGAACAATATATATTAAAAAACCCAAATTTCACTAAATTTCCTTTTTTCTCTATTAAATATTTTTATATATAATTTATTGTATATTTCAAAAAAGAGAGAATAATAATGGTTAGTATTCTACCACATCTAGTTCTTTCACTTCAGGTATCATATCAATTTTTTTATTTATACAATACAATAAATACTCTTTTATGTCCACATTTTTTTTCTCTAAATCTTTTTTAAGCCTTTTTAACTCATTAACACAATTTTATTCATAAATAACATACTCCATTAATACAAATATTTGTTTTTCATTTTATTAATAAATTTTGATAAAATATACGAGTTGATCCATCATGACAGAAAAAACCAAAATAAAATTTATGGGATCAACAACCTGATGAAAAAAATAATCATTACTACTTCTTTCTAAATATTGGCAGATAAAAGAAAGTATTTCTTCAAGAATTTTACCAATTATTTGAAGGGTGAATATAAAGAGATTAATCAAGAATTTGGCTATAATAATACCTAAGAAGCTTCTTTGAAAACAGCTAATGAGTTGGATTAAAAGAAAAGTGTCAAAGTCTCCTGTCAGAAAAATCATAATGAAGAAGCTATTGATGAAATTGCAAGATTATTTTGATTTGGATGATTTAGATAATATTATACGAGAAGCTAATGATCTTGAGTTGAATCTTGAATAAAGCCTAAGACTTATTATGATTAAATTTTGTTTTTACTTTTGAGGCTGATATTGCTAAGTTGAAGATTCATTGCTGTTCAGAATATTCAGGCTGTTAATGCTAAAGCTAAGATCTTGAAAGATGAGCCTGAAACTAATATTAATGCTAATATTGAAAAATCAGAAAAAGAGTTAAATAATTTGTTTAAAGATGAAAAAAAGAAATTAACTGATTGTAATGATAGTAAATGATTATAGTGTTCTTCAAGAAGAATGGTTTACTACTTTCATTGAAAAAGCTCTTATAAATAATAAACATATTCCTTATTCTATTAAAAAGGGGGTTTTATCTTATCCTCAGCAATTATTACTTATTTATTATTGTTTTAAACCTAATCTTAATCGTGAGAAGAAATCTTTTTATATAAATAATATATTGTGTGGTGGAGGTAAATATGGTGGTAAAACTTTAATGGGTGCAGTTATAGCTCTTTTATTAAGTAGTGAAAAAGGAGTTAATATAACTGTCACAAGACAGCTGTACACTGATTTGTTTGGTAAGGGAAAAGACAGTATATATGGCTACATAACCTTATGGGATGAAGAATTATATCCTAAAGGAATGGTCTATTATGGAATGCTGATCAAAGACAATACACTACATTGGGTGGGGCTGTAATAAAGTTTAGAGCTTTTAATTATGATAAAAAAGCAGACAGTACACAATCTAAAAGTAATCATATAATTATTAATGATGAAGCATTGCAAAATAGTAAAAAAATATTAGATAATTTATTAAGTACTCTCCGTCAAGATAAAGATTCTTATTATCCATTAATTAATCTTAATTTTGGTAATCCTCAGTTAAATAATATTGAAGTAAATAATTGGTTTGATAGAACTTATTTAAAAGATAATAACCGTCCTAACTATTTTTATATCAGATTACAATGGGATACTAATCCTCATATTAATCAAGGGGAATATGAGCAGACTCTTGATGAATTAGATGATGATGAGAAACAAGCTTATAAATATGGTAATTTTGGTCATATTCCTGGTATTACAGGATTTATTAAAAAAGATATTTTAAATGAGAGATTAATCAATACTGATGATTTTATTAAGTCTTTAGCTGATACTAGTAGTTTATTGTTTATTGATTTAGCTGGTCGTGGTCGTGATAAATTCGTAGTATGGACAATTACTTATGACTACAATAAAGGAGTTATGATTCTTGATAATGTAAGTCAAACTAAAAACCGAAGAAGGCGAAGAATTAATAATAGCTCATGTTGAAGAAGATAATAAATATGAACGTTACCCTGGTTTAGCTACACTTGAGATGGAAGGAGGTAGCTTTTTATATACTGAAAAATACTGGTATGATATATTTGACAAGTTAGATATGGATTTGGATATTGAAAAACCACTAGGAAATAAATACAGCCGAGCCATACCCTTAAGAAAAGGATTATTAAATAAAAAAGTTTACATTAATGAGAGACTTAAAAAGAAGCCCTATACTGAAGATGAGATAACTCAAGACTATTACACATTATTCCGGAATGAAATGTTAAAAATGAAACCAATAATGGAAGTAAGTCCAAACATGGTAGATAGTGCGACTTTGGGTTATAATTGGATTAAAAATAATGCAAAAAATCTAAAATATATACTTAAAAAACAGGTGGCTAGTGTAGTATGACAAAAAATAATAATACTCCTCAATTTTATATAATAGATGATGATGAGGCTGTTGATAGTAGTATATTGGATAATTATGCTATTAAATCGGAAACTGAAGTGGAATCTCAGCAAATTAAAGATCCTTTCGCCAAATCATATACATCTAAAGGTCTTATTCAACCTAAATTAGATCCTTATAAATTAGTTCAGTTATCTAGTTTAAATACTTATCATGCTGTTTCATGTCGTATAAAATCTAATGATATTGGAGGTTTGGGATATAATATAAAACCTGTTGTTGATTCTCCAAATGAAAAAAATAAAGAAATACTCATTGAGTTTTTTAATAATAATGATGAAATAGTTGAAGATATTCTCCGTAAAAATAGGCGAGATCTTGAAGAATTAGGATATGCAGTACTTGAAGTAATAAGAACAGGATATCAGGCTAAAGGTGTTCCTAAGAAGATAGCTCACATTCCTGCTAAGACTATTAGGATTCATGAAGATGAAAATAAATACTGTCAACTGCGTGGAAGTAAAGAAAGATGGTTTAAAAGAATAGGGTATCCTAAAGATATAGATAAAACTAATGGTGAAGAACATCCATTAGGGACTTTATCTGATGAGAAGAGAGCTACTGAAATAATATTAAGTGTTAAATATAGTACTAATGATGAATATTACGGAGAACCCGATAGTGTATCTTCACATTATGCTATACTAGGGGATCATTCAAGAGTATTATATAATATTAGTTTCTTTGAAAATTTCGGTGTTCCAACTTATGCAGTATCTGTCTTAGGTGATTTTGATCCTGGAAGGATTGATCCTAAAACTGGTAAATCTCAGATGCAGAAGAATATTGAAGATAAGTTTAAGACTTTTAAGAAAAATCCTCATTCTGTAATGATAGCAACAATTCCTAGTATTGCTAAAGCTGGTAAAAAGAGTGAGGTTAAAATACATTTTGAAAAATTATCTGTTGATACTAAAGAAGCAAGTTTCAGAATGTATCGTGCTGATAATCGTGATGAAGTGTTAACTAGTCATGGTGTTGATCCTAATCGTGCAGGAGTTATCACCACAGGAGCATTAGGAGGTAATGTAGCAGGTGAAACTAAAAAGAACTATAAAGAAACCAAAGTAATCCCTCAGCAAAGAACTCTTAATAGCTTAATTAATAAGTGGATTATTCGGCATGAATGGGGTTTCAAGATATTTGATTATGAGTTTGAACTTAAGTCTGTTGATACTGATGATGTTACGCAGAAAATAGATAATGATTGTAAATTACTACAACATGGTGCTTTATCTCCTAATGAAGTTAGAAAACGAAATGGTCTTGAACCAATTACAGATAATCCTTTAATGGATATGTATTATTTAAATAACACTCCTTTAGAAAAAATGGAGGATATTGATCCAGTTGTTGCGAATCTTGAAAATCTGAGAGATAATATTATACAAGAGGTTGAGAATAATGCCAAAATTAGCACAAAAAGTGATTGGTCATTTAGATCAATGTATAATGGCTTTAAAAAGTTCAAACCATTCAGATAGATATAGTTTTAAAGCTAAGAAATCATTGTCTAGGCAATTACAGATCTATTTGAATAATTTGGTTGATAAGAAAGTCAATCAATATTATGATACTAATTTAGATAAGTATGGTAGTTATGATAGCTTTTCACAAAGTAGTATTTATGCGACTATTTTTAATCTTAATCAGCCGAAAACTGTTCGTGATTTTCAAAGATTATTAAAAAGTCCTTTAACTAGTAATGATGCAATATATAAGAATCTCGTACGGTTAAAGGCTGATAAAGTAACTAAGATTATTTCTGAGAAAGGAAACGGAACGAGTTATAAAAAACCTAGATTTTGTTGAAAAAACATTAACACAAACAAAAGTAGAAATAACTACCTATAATAATGCAGTTAATAAATTAAGCCCTGTTACTTCAAGATACAGTATTTTAGAAAAGAGTTTATCTGAAGGGAAGATGTATTCTGGAAGAGAATTATCTTATAAAGAATTGAATAATTTATCTAAAGATCTTGAAAATTATAAATATAATAAAATTGATTATGAAGAAAAGTTAGGAGCTAATCAAGAAGCTCTACGAAATGGTTTAGATCAACCATATACTCATAAAGTATGGAACTGGTCACAATTAGAAAAAACAAGACATTCTGGTATGGATGGAACAACTGTTCCTATTGAAGAGAAATTCGTTGTTGTAAATGAAGTTACTGGTGATGTTGATTATCTTGATTTTCCAGGTGATGTTGAAAATTATTCAAATCCTGGTAATGTTATTAATTGTGGTTGTGGTGTTGAGTATATTTATAAAGAAGGATATCAAAAAGAAGAAAATAAATTATCTGATTCATTAGATGATCTTCAACTATTAGATTTTAAACAAAACAAGCATAGATTCTAATTTATTTTTATTTTTTTATTTATTTTAATGAGTTATCTTAGTGATAGCTCTAAAAAAAAAGGTGATTAAAATTGTAAATACAATGATTGTGAATTATGAAGAAAAAAAACTCATTATTTACCTTTACTTATTCCAAATTATGATGATTGTGATGCTCCTGCTGGGGAAAAAGAATTATCAATAGAAGAAATAGCTGATTTTTCACATAAATACATGGAAAAATACAGAAAAGTAGATGGAGATCATGATTATCTTACAAATAAAAAAGAAGTTGCTGTTCCTGTTGAATCTTGGCAATTACGAGAAGATAAAACCATGAAGACAATTGAAGGTGATGAAATAACTTATCCTGAAGGTACTTGGATGGGAACTTTAAAAGTCTTTGATGATGATGCTTGGGATAAAGTTAATAAAGGTATTTACACTGGTGGAAGTGTCACTAATAATATTTGAAGAAGCATCAACAATCAGGTTGTTGCTAAACAAGCTGCTGAAAAAGGAAGAGTTCTAATTAAAGATATTCCAGAACCTGCTGTTGCTACTATTGCACTTGTAGAGAAACCATGTGTTTTTGGTGCTAAATTTTGTAGTGTTAAAGCAGCTACTAAATCTGATAAAAAAGAATCTTTTGAAGCTAAAAGAGATAAAATTTCAGGAGCTATTAGAAAAAAATTTGGTGATGAAAATTATATTCAATTTTGCACTTATGATGATAAGGTAGTTGTTCATAATTGGAAAGATGAAAAATATTATGAGATTCCATATTCTATTGGATTGAATGATAATATTGAATTTGGAGATCCTATTCCTGTTGAACAGGAATTTGTAGCTTAAAAAATGTTAGAAGAAGCTGAAATAGCTAAAAAAGCAGGTAGAAGTATAAGTGATTCCACATTTACAAAATTAAAAAATGCTTGGGATTCACTAGGTAAATTAATTGATAAAGCAAATACTGAAAGAGAAGATAACTCTCTAGGATTAAAGAGTGATAAAATGACTAATGATAATGAAAAAAATGAAGATGTTGTAACTAAATCTGAATTAGATAACATATTAGATGAAAAATTTGAAAAACAAGAAGATAATTTAGTTGAAGCTGTTAAAGCAGCGAATGAAACTGATGAAGATAAAAAGAAAAAAAGAATAGCTGAATTAGAAAAAGAACTTAAAGAACTAAAAAACCATGATGATTCTTCTAGTTCTACAAAATCTAATGATGAAGAATATGATGTTGTAAGTAAAAAAGAATATGATGAAGTTGTTGATTAAAAACTAAAGAATTATGCTGAATCAATTAGAATAGATGTAGAATCACAATCATTAAAATAATTGATGATGATAATAATGTTTCTACTAAATCAGACAATGACAATCATGGATTCTATGAATGAAACTAAAGAATTAATAAAAAATGAATAAAGGTGGAATTTTATGGGAAATACAGATGTTTTAGATAAAATAACAAGTCAAGAAGCTGCATTTAAAGCAATGACTAATATTAAAGAGGGTAAAGCTATTCTTGTCTCCTGAGCATCTTGGGCAATTTTTAGCTTATGCTGCATTGGATAATATAATGTTAATGGATCTAAGCCTGAAATTATGAATGCTCCTGAGAAAAATCTCCCGTGCAGGTATTGTTGGAAGAGTCTTAACAAATGGTTATGATGATGATGGTAATACTAGAGAATTTCTGAAAGTGAGAAAAAAGAATTGAGTTTTGGAGCTAATACTTTAATAGCTAGGAAACTTAAAGCTTGTGCTAAAATAAAGGATGATGATATTGAAGATAACATCACAGGATGGTAATTTAATACAGTTTTTACTTAGTGAGATGGGTACTGCTGCTGGTGAAGACCTATCATTATTTACTGCATTTGGTGATAGTACAATAAGTAAATCTGATGATCCTTTGTTATGTATTACTGATGGTTGGTTTAAAAAAGCTGAACATCAATTGGTCGCAAGAACTGATTTTACTATTGATAAAATTAGTCAGGTAGAAAGATTATTTTAACACACTTATTAAGAAATTATCTCCAAGATTCAGAAAAAGAGATAAACTAGTATTTTATGTTCCTTTTGAAGTTGAAGATGCATACAGAGAATTATTAGCTAGTAGACAAACTGGATTAGGTGATGCAACACAGATAGGATTTGCAGAACTAAATACTAATAAATTAGTATTAAAAATCCTAATGCATTGGATGATCCTGAGGTAAGAGAACTTATTGAATCTGGTAAAATGTTATTATCTGATCCTAAAAATCTTGCTTGAGGTATTAGAAAAAATATGAGTATTGAGCCTGAAAGAAAAGCAGGTCTTGAGAGAACTGATTACTGGTTTAGAATGAGTCGGATATGGATTATTACTTCAGAGATGGAGCAGTAACTACTACTATTCCATTAGATATTTTAGAAATTTTAGAAGATGGTGATGAGGCTTCTCCCTAAGGGTCAGGGATCCTCATCATTAATTATTTATTTAAAAGATAATGAAGGACTTTTAATCCCTGATATTGAGATTAAATTATTAAATACAAGTAAAAAGATTATAGAAACTTCATCAACTTCTAATAGTGGAATTGTTACTTTTAATAGTTTGACTAGTGGAAATTATTATATACGAATAAATAAACAATCTGGTTATAAGGTTTTTGCTGATTTAGCAGTTACTGTTAGTGGTAATGCTGAGAAAACTGTTGTTTTAGAACTTGAATGAAAGGAGGATTATTTTATGTCTGATGTTCAAGAACCTTCTAAAAACAAGAAACCAGTTTTTGATAAGAAAGTAGCTGAAAAAATTCTTATTGAATTGGATGGTTGGCAGATAGCTACCAAAAAGGATATTGAAAAAGGATCTGATGAAGTTAAACCTTTTTTAGATCTTGAAAATCCTGATGAAATGAGAAATCTTAAAACTAATCATAAAGTTACTATGGGTGAGATTAAACATTTTTATGATACTGCTTTTCAGGAGGCATTATCTTATACTAATCGTTATGATATTGATGATTTAGGTGAGATATTAGTTGGTTTATTTATGAATGGTGTTATTAAGTTAACTGCTTCTAATTTGTGGATTAAGTATAATACTTCTGTGACTGTGAATAATGATGAAGGTATTATTGATTATGGTCAAGGTGGTAAGCTTTATAAGAAGTATCTTGGGATCATGGAGCATTTTATTAAAGGTGTGCGAATTGAAATAAGTGCAATATAAGAATGTGGTTACCATGGGAGCTATTATACCTGAAACAGGCACTAAGGTTAAAGTCAATGTTGATACTTCTAATATTGATAACTGTGTAAATGGTCTTGATAAGGATATATTTGCTCCTGCTATTGATATTCTTAATGAGATGAAATCAACTCTTGAAAAAGAAGTGCCTGATGAGTTAGCTGATAAGGTTTCTGAAAAGATAAGGTCTTATCAGGAACAGTTTATTTATATGAATGGGACTGTTGATACTACTCAAATGGTTAGTACTATTTTTGTAGAACCATCAGGTCAAGGTGAATCAGAAGTGGGACCAACAGCTTTATCAGAGAGAGGGTTTCCGTATCCGATTGTTATTGAACTTGGAAGTGAAAAGTACGATGGTAAGCCATTTGTTGAACCTTCATTAGATTATATTCAGAAGGATTTGCAAGATTTAAGTTTACAAGTTGTGAAAGATAAATTAGGGTGAATAAATTATGAAAGATGTTATATCAGAAAATAGTACAAGTCAAACAAGTGCTTTTTTAATTTACCAGACTTTAAAAAACTCAGATCATCCACTAATAAAAAAATTCAAAGTTGATTTTCCATCGGAAGGTTGTCTTGCTGAAGAATCTAATAGTATCTTTGTGGCAGAAGCTACTGAAGAGTTTGATATGGCTACTAGTAGTAGTGATCATTATAAAGTGTTGACTGAGATTTATATTAAAACTAAAAAAACAGATTATCAAGAAGTTAGTAAACTACTTCGAAGCACTCGCAGAGCAGTTAAAAATGTTCTTAAAAGTAGTGAAGAGTTAAGAAGGATGAAAATTGTTTTCCGTAATAGTTCTTCTAAATATGGTAGTCGATTTGCTTTGAAAGCAAGTAATATGTTAGTTCAGACTAATGAGATTGATTTTTATAAAGATTCTGAAGAAGAAGATTTTAGTGTTTTCTTTGATGATGTAGAAGTAAATGAATAAAAATGGTGATATATGATTGTGAGTTTTATCATAAAGAAACAATGACTTGATTAAAAATAGGGAAAATCAGAAGGCATTGGTGGAAATCACTGTAAAAAGTTAAGAGAAGCATATTTACTGATGAAAAATTATTTAGTAGAGGGTTTTAAATGAGGACTTAATTAAAGGTAAAATTGAAGAACCTTTAGCTAGAAAGAGGTTCAAGAAGAAGTTAAGGTTGAAGAACCAGTTTCAGAAGAACCAGTTCAAGAAGAAGAGATTGAGAATATTAAACCCTGAACTTGAAGAAGTAGGATCAGATTTTGATTTAAATAAACAAAACCCTTACCTTGTAGCAGGGTTTAAAGCTAGTAAATATTATACTACCGATGAAAAAATGATAGAAGAGAATTTTAAGAAATATGTAAAAACAGGAGAATAATAAAATGGTGAAAGGAGAATTAGGAATAAATTATGTTGAAGGCAAATATGATTCTGAAACAATAACTAATAATAGGTCATTAGTTTGTCTTGTAGCTCCATTTAAAGATGATAGTTTTGTTTTAAAAGCTTATGGTAATATTAAAACTGCTGTTGCAGATCAAAAAACTACAGATGAAGGAGCTTTAGGTTATAAATACCTTGATATGTTAGCAAACAATACTAATGTGAAAGAAATATTCATAGTTAACATAACAACTAACACTGGAACTGAAGCAGATCCTGTGTATGATTTTGAGTTAACTGATGAGAAATTAGCTAATGTACTTGAGGTATTGGATGATGCAAAATACAACATCTTAGCTTTACCTTATGAATTAACAACTACTCAAGCAGAAATGTATAAAACTTTCTGGGATAATAAAAAAGTTAAAATGGAAGGTAATGGAGCATTTTTACCACTAAAACCAAATACTGATGGTAGTAATATACAACCTTTCAGTAAAACATTCAAAGAAGGTGGAATATATGGTATTGTAACAACACCTGTTCCATTATTTAACGGTGAGACTCTTGATTTACCAGAAGCTAGTGTATATTTTGCTGGCTTAATTAGTGGTATTGTTGAAAATGATAAACATAGTATGATAACTCTTGATAATGTAGGATCACCGGTTACTAAAGAGGTTTATAATAAAGAAGTTTATGAAGCTTGTTTAATGAATGGTGCTTTAGCAACTAAATATAAAGACAGTGTCAGAGGGATAGTTGCAATAGCTAATGCTAACACTCCAACTAATAATGATCTACGGATTGAGAGAGTTTATCATTTGATTATGAATGAACTCCGTGAAAAGTTAGAAAATGCTATTGCAAGGGCTAATAATGAAAGAATAACTTATCCACAATTCCAAACTATGTGTATAGGCATTCGTGATAAATACATGAAAGAAGACTATATCACTGGTCTTGAATGGAAAGTTAGTAAATCTGGTAGTGCTAGTGTAGATATTCATGTTAAAGTAAATGAAGACAATATTATACAAACTATTAATGTCTTTGGGGAATTAGAAATAAACGAATAAAAGTGATAAAATGGCAAATACATTATTATTAGAAAATATGGAATTTGTAGTTGATGGTGTTAAATTCAAAGCATTAACTGCAGTAAAGCCTGAAGAATCAGATGACACTAGTAGTATTTTAACTAGTGATGGTCCCGTTCAAGTGGGAACTCCTAAAAATGCTTCTGAGGTAACAGTTGAAGGTATTGATATGCCTAGAAATTTGGAAGAAGACTTAGCTCAAAAAGCTATTCTTGATAAAGGTATTTTTGATGAGGCAAGTTGTTCAGGTATTAAACATTATGAAGATGGTAGTAAAGGTAGGCAGACTTGGTCTATGAAGGGTGGAGTGATTCATCGTAATAAAGAATGGAGTGCTTCTGATCAGACTACTTGGTCTATGACTTTGAAAACTGAAGTTGAAGAAACAGTAGAACCAATCTAAAAAATATATTATATTATTATTATTTTTTATTTATTATTATTTTTACTCAAAAAAGAGAAAAACCTCAAAAAAAATGTGATAATTATGGAAGAAGAATCAAAAAATGATATTAATCTAAAAGGAAGTAATCTTGCACTAGGTGGAGAACAAATAAAAAATTTATGTCTTGATCAAGACCCTCTTGTTTGTGAACAAGATTTTATTAATAAATTTAGGGAAAATGCAAAAAAGATAATTAAACATTTACTTGAAACTCCTCAAGATAATAACCCTTTCTATTTAAGAATTTTTTACATTGAATCTATGGATGGAATTTATCACTTAATCAAATGTACAATGCAACCATGTCAATTATAAAATAAAGGAGATTTATAAAAATGCCAAAAAAAGAAGTAGAAACTCAAGAAAAAAGTTTAAATGAATTACTTGCTGAAACAGAAGCTAAAATAACAAATAAAGACTATTATCAAACAGAAAAATTCAAACTAGGAAACGGCACTGTATCAATTAATTTCAAACCACTAAGTCAAAAAACTTTCATAGAAATGAACAGCAAATACTTAGATGATCGTATACCGTTTTTATTAACAGAAACATTATATAATCCTGAAGAAAAACGACTATATACAAGAGAAGAATTAAACAGTTTATTTGATGGCTTGGGTGGTTTAACTATTACAATAGCTAATAAGATTTTAGTTGAATCTGGTTTTGAACCAAGTGTTGTAGAAAGTCAAGTAGCTTTTTAAAGAAGCACCTTAATTTCAAAAATGGTAAGTTAGGACATATAACACGTAAGTATTGTGCTGGTTTGTTAATGTTAGAATCAGATTCTACTGATAAGTGTCGTTTTGTTCAACTTGCTTTTGAAATAATTACTAATGAGGTGCTTCGTTATAAGTTTTTAATGGCAGGAGGAAAACAAAAATAAAAAAAAGAAATTAATAAATTATAAATTTAAATTAGATATAAAATGCAAACAATAGCAGAAAGTTTAATAATCTAAGTTTACATAAAAAATCTTATTCAACATTTAAATAGAAGGATAAGGATCTAGTCCCTTACTAATATCGTGATTATTTATTTCTGAAAATTTTGAACTTGTTCACTATAGGATAATCCAAAAATTATCAATATTCATGTCATAACTTTCTATAAAAGATTTTCGGGATATAAAACCTCAAGATGTTTAGTTTTCTTCAGAAGAATTAAAAATAACACTAGGAAGATGTTTATTTGTGCAAAAGGATTAAATTAATCCTAAAATGCTTATTATTAATAAAAATACCTGTTTATTTGGAGTGCTGCAATTAAACAGTTATCAAACCCATACAATTAATACAAATGCAATTATTATTAATATTTTTTCCATATTTTTGATCCAAGGCAATATCTCATTTAATGAGTAATAATTATTTTTTAATTAAACCTAATATTCCACTTCTTCTAATAATCTATTCTTATTACTTCATATTCTATTTCTTCTTCTTGAATAACAAAAAACAATGTGAGACTATAAGATTCTAAAAAATCAGTCAATATTCAAAGATTTTAACTAATATCCCTTGTAATTTTTTTTTAGCGTTTTATGCTTAATTAAATTGCAAATATTAATCCAATTAAAAAATTAGTTTTCTCTCCAAATTAAACTTGGTGACAAACATTTGATCATTTGTTAAATACCATAATCCATGTTGTAATGTTTGCGTTGTACCAATCAGAGCTAAGATTCCTCCAATTATACCGAATATGATTATTATATATTTCCCATTTTATTTTCCATATCATTTTTTCCCCCATTTTATTATTATTTTTTTTATTAATTATTATTCCATTTTTGTCATATTTTTATTAACCTTTTCTGGAAAAATTTTCCAAGGAGTATTTTTCTTTTTCTTCAAATGAAGTAGATATTAAAATCAAAACCAGCGTGGCATATTTTCTTTTCTATTGTGCATAGATGGTGATGAGCTCTCCTTGAAAATAAAGACCTTAAACAACTTTGGGTGAAGAATCAAAATTAAAGTTATCGTTAACAGCACAATCAGAATTATTGATAAATTAAGAGAAGTTCAGAAAAAAGCTAAGGAAATTGGTGCTGAGAAAACATTAGTCAATTTAGATGTAATTACAAAAGCATTACAAGAGATAGAAAAGATTAAATCGGAATATAAAGAATTTCAAAATTTGGTTCCTCCTAAAAATCGTGTAGAAATGGATAATAAAACCAGCGTAGAAGGTAGGATAGATGAAATTCGTAAGAAAATAAATGATCTTGATGGATTATCTCCAGCAAATTCAAAAAAGCTACTGATTGATTCTGGAGCTATTGATGAATTAGGCAATTTCAAACAGCTACTGATAATCTCGAAGGTTTATCTCCAAAAATAAAACCAACTGTTGATAGTGATGAAGCTATTGGTGCTTTAGACAATATCCAAAACAAGATGGAAGGCATAAGTGGTTTAGAATCTGGAATAACAGGAGTTCTCGGAGCTTTCGGAGCAGGAGCACTATTAAACCAAGGGGTAGAAACAGCAACTAATATGGATAAAGCATGGAGAAACTGGGTAGGAGGTTTACAAGAAGCAGGTATGGGTTTTGAACAAGCTAAAAAAGAAAGCAGATGGATTTAAAAAAACTGTTAATAACTTGGCAGCTGTAGGACAGTCTAATGATTCATTATTTAAAAATGTAGCAGGATTAGTTATCAATTTAAATAACAAAGTGTCTGATTCCACCTTACAAATGACAGAAAAAGTAGTAGCTGGATACGAGATGTTAGGAGGTCGTACAGGAGCTACTATGTATGAAATGGAAAAAGAACTTAAAAATTTCTTATCCACTGGTGAACTTGGTTTAATGCAAGATACTCTTTCAAGTTTAAGAGACCCTGACAAATGGAGAGGGCTTCTTGAAGGTGCTGATACTGTAGATGAAAGAATAAGTGTTTTAAGAGATATGCTTCAAGAAGAGGGGATTATGGGGGCTTTGGATATTGATGCTCCTAGTAAATCTATTGATCAGTTAAAGGCTCTTTTTGATGCAGGAATGACTAATATAGGAACTAGTCTTATTAATATGGTTAAACCTATAGCTGATGGGATAATGTGGTTAGATACTATAACAAATGGTTTATCTACTTCTGTTTTATCCACTACTGCTGTTGTTGGATTATTAGGTGTTGGTTTTATAGGTCTTGCAGGTGCTGTTGGAATGGTTGGTAAGAGTTTCATGAGTACTCTTAGTGGCTTAAAAGGATTTTTCTCAATTCTTAAAGGAGGTGGATGGCTACTCAATGCTTTAAAAGGAGGAGGTTTAGTTGCTCAAACTGCAGAACTTGGAGCAAATACAACAGCACTTGCAGCAAACACTACAGCTCTTGAAGCGAATAATCTTGCAAGAGCTTCATCAATGGGTGGTGCTGCTAAAGGAATAAAAGGAATAGGTGCTGTTGGAAGTGCTGCAAGTGGTGCAGCTCCAGGAGCAGCAGCTGGAGGTGGTGCTTTATCAGCGATAAGTGCTTCAATTACTTCAATGCTCATACCTTTAATTGCTATAAGCGCAGTAATAGCTATAATGATACCAATTGTAGCAGGTTTAGCTATTGAAGTACTGTTATTTGTTAGATTATTGGTGAGGTGGTTAAAGCTCTTGCTTTTGATAAACTTGATCTCAGGATCTTCAATTGATGGTATTAAACAGATTGGTTTAGCAATGTTTGAGATTGGAAAAGCAATGGCAGTTATTACATTTGTTAATATTGTTGGCATTGTTTATGCAATTACTGGAGGCATTCTTGGTACTATTTTTTGTATCATTAGCAGGTTTTGTTGCAGAAGAAAGCAGGATTACCTATTATTAATGAATTAGCAAAGATTAGTGATATTGATCCCAAGGTAGCTAATAAGATAAAACAATTTAATGAAGCATGTCAACAGGTTGTTACAGCAGTTCAAGCGTTAAGTACTATTGATTCTAGTTTATTTAATTGGAATCCTTTCACTAATTTTATTGAGTCAATTAAAAGTGCAAAAGAAGATATTACTGAATCTGCAAGAATTATAAATAATTTTAAAGATATCCATAATATAGATCCTAAAGTAGCAAAGAAATTAAAAGCAGTAACAGACTCTCTTAAAAAAGCATAATGCAGATAGAATTTCAGCTTTGCGAACTGTGGATGATAAGTTACAAACTTGGAATCCTATGAGTAATTTGATTGAAGCTATGAGAAGTGCAAGAACAGATATTGGTAATGCTAGTATTATTCTTAAAAGTTACAGCACTATTGCTAATGTTCCACAAGGCACAGCTGATAAAATTAAAACTGTTGCTACTAGTCTTAAAAATGTTTCTGATTCTATAACTTCTTTGAGAAAGATTGATGATGAACAGCAAACATGGAATCAATATGACAAATCTTATAATTGCTAAAGAGAAGTGCAAGAACAGATATAGGAACAGCTTCCGTGATTTTAGCAGGATATAGTACTTTAGCTAACATTCCTGAAGGTGTAGCAAATAAAATTCAGAGAGTTTGTATGGACTATTAATCAACATAAACACTAAATGCTCTCAATTTAGCTTTCTAAACACCTAAATAGAACATTGATTGAGGTCGCAAGTTGATTTATCTGGTATAATAGGTAAACTGCAAACAGCAAGAACTGAAATAGGATAAATAATGCCATAGTGTTTCTTTAGTAAGTTACAAATAAATGCGTCTGCCATTGATTTAAGTGTTATAACTAAAATAGATGGTGTTAAAAATACCTTTGTTAGGGTTGCTCTTGCAGTTACTGCATTAAATGGTGTTAATGTTCCTGGAGATAATAAACAAAAAAGCTTTAGCTGTAACTCAGATAAAAAATGCACATAGTCAATCAATCAAAAATTAACAACCTTATCAGGTGATGGTTCAGGTATAATGGCAGCAGTAACAGCTGTGACAAACACGATAAATCAAATAAAAAGTGTTTTGTCTGCTGGAGCTGGTGTTCAAGCTGCAGCTCAAAATATGGGTTCTAAAATTACTACTGGTTTTAAAATAGGTGCTAAAAATCTAGGTCCTGCAGCTGTTACAGTTGTTGGTGCTGCTATAAAGCTGTTCAGAATCGTTATGCTACTATGCAAAGTGCTGGTAATGCACTAGGTGCTGCGTTAGTTCGTGGTTTTAAAGCAGGTGCAGGTATTAACAGTCCAATGGCTGCTGTGATTTCTGGAATGAATGATACTATTAGTTATATTCGCGGTCTTACTAGTGATTTTTATAGTGCAGGTTCTGCTTTAGGAGCTACTTTAACAGCAGGTATGACTGATGAGGAAAAAGAGGGTTTAAGTGCTAGTGATTTGTTAAGACAAAATTCTGGTTCTGTAATGGATATTTATTATGGTAGTGGTGTTAATTGGATGGGAGGTTCTGCTGGAAGTCCTTTTGAAGAGGAGAGGTATATCTAGTGGTTCTCCATCAGAAAATGGGGATAATACTGTTACGCTCAATAGTCTTGTAACTGAAAAGAAATTGTTTGATTAATTCTTTGATGAAATGGAAAGACGTAATCTTCTTGATAATATGAGGAGCTGATTCTAATGGCACATATCAGTTTAAACGGTTTTAAAATCATACAAAATACTGGTTTGAAAAGAAAAAATACTATTAATTACTTGGATGGTGTTTTAACAAGTGGAAAAACATACACAAAATCATTAGGTAATAATAGTGAGGAAATAACTTTTGAAAGTGTTTTGTCATTAGATCAATTAGATAATAAAGATCACAGTTTCTTAATTGATCATGATAATGATCCTAAAACTAAAGAAGTTCTTATTTTAGAGAAAAATCAATTATTGGCTTTACATCAAGCTTATTTAAATCTTGTAGAAAAAACTAAGAAAAATTCTCTCCCTGTTGTTATTATTGATGATGTTAGTAATCAAACTTTAAGATTCTCTGGTCGTGTTGTTAGTCTTGAATGGGAAATGCCAATAGAATATATGTACAAATATTCTTGGGTTATCCGTGAAGATGCTGATTTTAAAGCCACTCCCAAAACTTTTAACACTTTTAATTATAAAGCTCCAACTGTTACAGCTAAAAAGACTGTTACTAATGCTCCTTCTTATATTAAAGCTTTGTATAAGTGTAGTATGAAGCATGATTGTAGTAAGAAAAAGGTTAAATGTGTTTATCATTTGCAGAAACTCTTACAATCTGATGGATATTACACGAAATATAAATATGATGGTTGGTGGTGTAAATATACCACTCAAGAGTTTAAAAAATGGCAGAAAAAGAAAGCTAAGGTTAAAGTTACTGGTAAGTTTGATAAAGCAACTAAAGCATATATTAAAAAAAGATTTAAACTTTAAAGTGGTGTTTATTATATGACAGCTCGATTATATACTAAATACCAACCACTTAACAATATTACCAACACTAGTAATCAGTTTATAGAAACACCCATACTTGATGACTGGCAGATAAAAAGGGATTGGAATAAAGCTGGTAGTTTAACTTTTAAATCACCTGATAAATTAACTAGGGGTACTCATGTTAAATTGGAAAGTCCAGATCATCGTACTTTTGGAGGTATGATTGTAAAACCAGCAGAAAAAGCTAATGATTTTTATTCTTATGATTGTTTGATTATAAACGGTTTTTATTAACAAGTGTTAGTAAGTCTTTTACTAATAAAAGAGCATCTGATATTGTTAAATGGTTAAAAACACAGGTTGATAATAGTATTCTCACTTGGAAAATTACTAAAACTAAAAATGTTTATTCTAGTCTTGCTTGGAAGGATACAACAGTATTAGAAATAATAAGTCAATTACTTAATTTGAATATAAAAAAGGTACTTTAATCTTTTTGATGTTGATGAAACTGGTAAACTTACTTTTAAACCTTATCCTGAAAAGGTAGAAGGTTATAGTTTATCTGATGCTTTTGATTACACTAACAGCATTGATTATACAGATATTGTAACTGGTTATACTTTGTATGATACGGATAATAGTGTTTTAAAAACTTATGATAACACTAGTTTACAAGCTATCTGGGGTAATATTGATGTTTCTAAATCTTTAGGTGATACTAGCACATCTAAAAGTGATTTATCTGATTCTGATATTAAAAACATTAGCTAAAATTAAAAGGTTAATAAATCTATGGGAGGTATAAAACACAGATATAATGGAGGTTCTATGGATTGTTATGGAATGTCAGGTATGAGTTGTAATTTTCAAAAAACTTAAAAGTAAATAAAGTAACCTGTAAAATTGTCAATATTACTCTAGCTCATAGTCAAAGTGGCACTCATAGATAGTGTAATTGTTAAATACAGTACTGGTTAAAGATTTTGATTATAAAGGAATGGATTCAGGTTTTGGTGCTAAATTTTAGAAGTTTAAAAAATGGCAGAAAGTTGTTTTCAAATATCCAGAATTTTTAACAAAGGATTTGATTTTAAATGCCAACATTTAAAGGACATACAGTAAAAGCTGGTGTTAAATGGACAGTTGATAAAAAAACTATCACTATTACTTGTTATCCATCAAAAGCAAATGATAGAAATGGAAAACCAGTAGCTCAAAAAAAGAAACAGACTAAAACATGGAAAAATAAATGTCCATTTAAAAGTTGTGGAGCTGTTGGGAAATTAGATGGTCATGGTACTAAAAAAAGTATTAAAAAATATGGTATTGAGGGTCAAGTCTATTGTAAAAAATGTAAAGCTGACTGGTGTGGAGTTACTGGTAGAGAACTTTCAACTAAAAGTAAAAATAATTTAACTCCAGCTAGTAAATCTAGTGATACTGCAACTAGTGCTGAATCAAAAGCTAATGATAAAAAAACTGCACTTGCTGAAGTTAAAAAAAGTTATAAAGAATCATCAGTACCTAAAAAAGATTTCAAATTAACCCTACCTCCATTAAAAGAATATCAGAGAAGGAACATATATTGAATTAAAACCACCATTAGTTTCTAAGCTCAAACATTTTTTATTGGAAGTATTGATACTGCTCAAGATGATATGCAACTTGTTTTATATGATAAAGTACCTTCACCTGGATCTGAATATAATGAGAAATCAAAAACTAATAATGCTACTAGTAGTGCTGCTAAAACCATTGAGAAAAAGATTAAACTAAAGGGTAAACAGTTAAAATCCATTGCTGCAATTTATAAATGGTTACGCCATGATGGAGGATCTGGCGGATGGAAATATAAATGGTATAAAGGCCATAAAAAGGGTGAAAATGAGAATAAATTCGCAAAGAATAGTGCTTTGTGGTGTTGGAATAATAAAACTGCAAATTGTGTTGATTTCGCTTGGATATTCTATACAATGTGTAAAGGAGCTGGAATCAAAGTTAATATTATTCAAGGAAAAGCCACATTACCTGATGGTACATGGGATCATATGTGGAATAAATCCAAAAATGGTAAGATCTATGATTGTAGTGTTACTAAAGGTAATTGTCAAAAGTATGTTGCTAAAAAGAAGGTGAAATAATGAACTACGGGACAGATATTGCAAGTCATGGAGTAGATTCAAAAGGGAGATTAATTCCTCCTAAATTAGATAGTCGTGGTCAAATACCAACAGTATCTGGTGTTGATAATGTCCGTCAAGCATTAAGAAATAGGTTGCTTACATATAAGGGGACTTACTCCAATATTGATCCTGATTATGGAAGTTTATTAAAAGACTACTTAGGACTTGATAATAATGAGGTTAATCAAGCTATCATATGTTTAGAAATAGAAACCGTTTGTTTGAAAGATCCTAGAGTAGCTACTGCAAAAGCAGAATACACTGATGGAAATTATCATCTTAATTGTGTGCTTGTTGGTGGAGAAGAAATCGAATTAGAGGAGTTATTATGAATCTTGAGATTGAAGATAAATATTTTATAAAAAATAATGGAGAAGAACGCCATTTTACAGATATAGTTCAAGAAAATATGGATCGTGTTAGTAGTAATCTTTATTCTGATTTATCAACTGCTGATGATATTTTTGTTGGAGGTATGAATTTACATTTAATTATTGTTCAATCAGAACTACAATATGATATGGAATATTTGATTGAAGAGACTAATAGTAAAAACCTTGATTCAATATAGTACTGGTGAGGCATTAGATGATATTGGTGCAAGGAAAGGGATTTATAGGCATGATGCAGAATTTGCTACTGGTAGTGTAGTTTTTAGTTTAGCTAATCCATTTAACTAGTCCAGTAGAGATATTGGAAGGTACAGAATTAAATACAGATGACACTATTATTTTCTTAACTGATGAAGATGTTATAATCTCAACTGGTGAAACTACTGTTGTTTGTGAGGTTATATGTGAAGAATCAGGAACTATTGGTAATATAAAAGCAGGCACTTTAAATAATATTTTAACTGTTTTACCTTATGATTTGACTGTTACTAATCCTAATGATTTCACTACTGGTGTTGATGAAGAAGAAGATGATAGTTTTAAAGATCGTATTATTGATTCTAGTTTAAATTATCCTGTTGGAACTCTAAATGGTTTGAAAAAGTTGCTGAAACACTTGTAAAAAGTGCTTTGTATCATAAGATTGATGGAAGACAAGGATTACTTGTTTTTAAACCTACTCCTAATGTTACGAATAATGATTTAATTAAATTATTTAATGAGAAAGAGAATCAGGTTGTTAATTTGGATTTAACTTTTCAAGAAGCCACACCAATACCAGTTATTAATGAAAGTATGAGTATTGCAATAGCTATTAGTATGATAGCAAGTTTTGATACAGTAGTTAATGAAATAAAAGGAAGAATACGAAAATATATTGATGAATTACCATTAGGAGAAGTTTTTAACCCTAACTGTATACAATTTCTTTGTGAATCAGTTGAAGGAGTATTAGGTGTTATTTTAAATGGTTATGAAGAAGTTATTTTAACTAATGAACAGTATGCTATTATTGATGGTGATTTAAATATTGTACGAGGTTAAAATTATGGCTTATGATGGCTCAAGTATCTCTGGTGATATGATATGTTCTATGCTTGATGAAGAGAATAATATAATGAATCATCCATCAGATATAGGGTGGATGATTTATAATTTAGTTGGTAAGGGGTTTGATGAAATCTCCGATCGTGTAGGTCAAATGGTGCTTGATTTAAGCCCTATAAGGTGTGATGATTCATACTTTGACATGTTAGCAAGAGAACTCCATATTAAAAAAGACCCAAACTGGAGTAATGATGAATACAGAGCAATAATTATCCTAAACACCTATAATACAATGACAGTAGCAGGTTTGGAATATGTTTTAAATATGATTAGTCTTACTGAAACTTCCGAATCTGATGGTTATATTACAGTTAGTTATACTGGTGCTGGTTTCAGAGCAAGTGAAGAAGGCACAGAATACGAATTAAGCAGTGAACAAGATGAAGACCTTGACTTATTAGCTGATGTTACAACTGAGATTATGCAAATTAAAATCCCTGATGGTGTTAACCGTGATTTAATAATGTTTATAAAAGATTATCTCCCATATGAGGTGAACCTACAATGATTATTGATTATGAAAGATTAAAAAGTGCTATTGAAGATAGTAGCGAAGTAGAATTAAATCTTGAAGAGTTATCTGCTAGTGCTGAAATATATCGTGAAGATTATATTAAAGTTAAGAATAAGGAATTATTCATGATATTTAACAACGAATATGAACTAGTTGAATGTGCAGGAAATGCAACAACAATATCAGATATAAATGACTGTGAGGAATTATAATGGCTTACACTAAGAAAAACCCAATGCTTAACAAAGGCGATGCTGTTTATGGAGAACATTTCAACAATAGTGCTTTATTAGCTGGAATGTTCAGTATGATTGGACAAGTTAATATTCCATCACAGTTTGAATCAGGTTTATTCAATACAACAGAAACACCTGAAAAAGCATTATTCCTTAGGATAACTTTGGAAAAGCTAACTGGTGTTAATAATGGTAATAATATAATTCTCAATACGGGAGAATCATTCACTTTAAATACTAAGGTTGTTTTATCTTTATTTAAGAGTTGGAAACGATTTAATATTACTGGTACTAATGTTGATGTTGAAATTGGATTATATGATGAAAATGATAACCTTATCAGAAATATAGGTAATAATCAAGAATTAACAAATTTTAATATTACAGATGAGAGTATTAAGGTGGTTGTAACTGCTGAAAGCTCATGTACTATTATCTAATGTATTGTTTGAAGTTACTACTAGAAAATGGGACAATAACAGTTCTGTTACTATTCCTCAAGAACAAATAACAGGATTAAAACAAACATTTGAAAATCAATTTGATACAATGTATCCTGTGGGGATTATTATTGAAATGGATAATAACGCTGATCCTAATAATACTATGAGAGGGACATGGGAATTATTCGCTAAAGGACAGTTCACAGTTGGAAGAAACCCAAATGATGTAGACTTTAATACTGTTGGTAAAACTGGAGGTGAGAAAACACACAAATTAACTGTAAATGAAATGCCATTACATACACATGTTCAAAATTCACATACACATACGCAGAACTCTCATAATCACTCACAAAATGCTCACGATCACACTCCAACTGATGGAACTAATCAATATAATAGATTTGTGGTAGTGGATGATTTTTATTTATTATCTGGATTGTCTGGTGGGGGTTCAGCTCTTCAAGGAAGAAGATCACAAAGAACTTTGGCAAGTACAACTGCAACAAATTCAGCAACACAACAGCTAGTAATCAAAACACAACAGCTACTAATCAGAATACTGGTGGAGACCAAGCACATAATAACATACCTCCTTATGTAGTTGTTAATAAATGGAAAAGAATAAGCTAATGTGATCCTATGTCAGATGGTTCAGAAAAAAACAGTAAAGGAACAGTACAATTAATTCAAGGTAGTTATTATAAAGTTAAACTTGAAGATGGGACTGATGTAAGTAATGCCAAGAATGCTTCTTCAGTTGATATTGCTGTTGGAGATAAGGTTGTTATAGGTTATGTTGATTCTTTACATAATCCTATTATTAGTAGTGTTTATGATAAAACTGCAGGAATATCCAAAGATGAATTAAAAGAACTTTTGAAGGAGATTAAAGAAGATATTCAACAAGAGATTTTAGAGCGGGATCATCCTGTTGGTTCTCCTTATTTTACTTTTATTGTTTCGGATAATCCTAATAACCGTTTTCCGGGTACTGAGTGGGTGCGTGTTGAAGAGAATACTTATTTGGTATCGGCTGGTGATGGTGTAAATGCTTTAGATAAAATTGGATCTAATACACAGACTTTAAATAAAGCTAATTTACCATCTGGATTAAGTGGTAGGATTACTGGTAATCATGGCTCAACAGGTACAACAGGTACAGGAATGGGTATATTTAGGGATGCTACTGGTGTTTTTAGTTTAGAATCAAGTTATTTTAAGAAAAATAATTAAATCAGATCCAGCTACAGCTGCTTCAAAAAAACATTCCAATTTAGAAGTGTTGAATTAATTATTTTCATATGGTAGTGTGTTGTTTGACCTTGGAGGGTCTAATACACCCCATAATAATATGCCTAAAAGTATAGCTATTTACATGTGGAGGAGAATTGCTTAAAATAATTTTTTTTATTGGATTTTTTGGATGGGAAGTTGAAGATTATTGAATTGTACTTGAAATTTAGTTATGAGGATTGATTTTTTTAAAATAGGTGTTGGTATGGATGCCTAAAAAAGATAATTTATTCAAATGATTATTTTCAATTGTTTTATTTGAATCAAAAGGATAGGTTGGAAATAATTTTCTTTGTTTTGTTTCTTGTTAATGAAATTGATTGTTTTGTTTGCAAGAGAAATTAGAGAAAATTTTTTTCAGGATGATTAATTGGTTTAAAAGGCAATAAATAAACAGAATACTATTTTTAATTATCATTATTAAAATTCTACTTTGGATTTGTTTATGAAGCAAAATGATGATGATAAATTGTCTGAGTTTGAGATGATTAATCTAATCCGTGGTGGTATATTATAATTACTGGTGTAGCTGTTTATTTGATTACACATTTGATTGATATAATTTAAAAAAGATATGGAGAAAAGAAAATGAAATTAAGGAAATGATTGAAAAAGAATTTTAATAAATTACCTGTTTAGATGGTAAAATTTATGGAATAAGAAAATGAATTTACCTGTTATTCTTGATTAAGTGGCTAAGTATGTACCTGTTGAATATTCTACCGTGTTTGGTATTATTGTAATAGTTGTGGGTAAGGTATATCAGATGAATAATTTTGATACTGTTAAATGTATTAATAAAGATGAAGAAACAGCGAATAATGATGAAGAGGAGGCTTAATAATGGATTGTAGTAAAGTCAATCTACGAAAAGGATCTAAAGGATCTTAGGTTAAAGAATTACAAACTTATTTAAGAGCTATGAGTTTATATAAAAGAGCTATTGATGGTGATTATGGTAAATACACCGAAGACGCAGTTAAACTCTTACAAAAGAAACAAGGTAATTCTGCTGATGGTTGGTTTGGTCAGAAAACATGTGCTAAGTCTGATTTAAATATGTCTGCTAGTGGTACATCTACTAGTAGTAAGACTACTTCAACCAATGTTAAAGAATTATTAATTAATTTTAAGAAGCAACCTGATATTGTTACTTGTGGTCCTACTAGTTTAAGTAATATTTTCAGCTATTATGGTGTAAATATTAGTATTGAAAAACTTAAGAACACTTATGTAAAACTAATAGTAATGGTACTACACCTGCTAATTTAGAATGCTGTTCCTCAAGCTAATAAGAATTTTATATTAGTGGAAGAGGATTATAAAGACTTTAATCAGTTAATTAAACATTTAGATAATAATAATCCAATGATTATACAATTACAGACCATACCTGAATTAGGTTATCTTGGGCTCTTACGGGCATTATGTTTTACTGGTTATAATAAAAGTGCTAAGACTGTTAAGATAGCTGATCCTAGTAGGACTATTAAATGGTTTAGTATTAATATTCTTAAGAAAGCTATAGATAAAAGATTGTCTATTAGTAAGGTTAAACCTGTTAAGGTTTTGAAGAAGAAATAATTTGATTTTTATATTTTTTATTTTAGTTTATTACAATTGTAATATTTTATTAGATAAGTTTATTACTAAGATAATATTTAATATATTATTCTAGGTTAAGAATAAGGGATTTTTATAAATTTATATAATTTATTTTTTACTTTTTTTTATTTATAAGTTCCCCCATGAATATAGAGGACTTATAAATTTCTTTATCCTTTTTTCTTAACCTTTTCTATTTTTTGATTAATTAGTATTTATAGTTTTTCTTATTATCGAACTTTATATAATTAGAAATAGAGATTATAGATTGTTTATGATTTTTTCGTGAATAATGAAATATTTTCAATATTTTTTCTACATTTATAGTATATAATCATGATTAAAAAACTAATTTATTGCAAAACATTGATTAATGATCTTTGATGATTATGGTATTAGAAAATAGGAAAAATGATGAAGAAACATATGATAAAATAATACAAAAGTTTTAGATGTGTTTATAATAATCTCTAATGCCATATAAGGATCAATCATGTTTTTTGTATTATTGATTGGTAATTCACATTTCCTCTCATGGCACTTTTTGGGTGTTGATGAGGGGGTTTTTTATTTATAATTTTTTTATAGTTATTAGTTATAAATAGGAAATATTTTACCAAAAATTTTTTATCCTAATAAGTACATATATATCTATACATGCACATATTATTTATTAAAAATATATAGTGTTTTTAATGATTATAATTTATTGTCCTTATAGGATGATATGTTATATAATTAAACTATATAGGAGGAACAAATATTTTTAGCAATAGAAAGTTTTTAATATTATTCTTAATACTTTCGGTTTTAGGAACAGTATCTGTTGTTGCTGCAAACAATATTAGTGACAATACTGATATTAATTTAACCGATAATACTCCATCAATTATTGTAAATAATACTATGGAAAATAATAGTGTTGAATCAGATGATATTAGTAATAATACTTCAGAACTTAGTAGGTCAGAAGTTAGGTTGAATTTTGGAGATGTTGTTCAATCTGTGCCAGGCGATGTATCTTTAAAATTTATTGATTCAGATAATAATACATTTCTCGGATTTTGTTTAGATAGAAATAAGGATGTTCCAAGTGAAGGTCAATTGTTCACTGTTTATAATAGTTCTAGCGTGGATAATAGGATAAAAGAATTGATAGTTAGATATTATAGGCCTGATACTTTTACTCAGGGTATGTTTTTTAGGATAACTTTTGCTATATGGCATTTTATTCATGGTGATCCAATAAATCATCAGGTTGTGCAGGATATGGTAGACAGTTTAACAGGTCTTGAAATTGGAGATAATTATACATTTACGGATGAAAATAATGTTCAACATGTATTTAACTTTTTTTTAGGAGTGCCAATCAATAATAACAGTGTCCAATCTGTTTTATTATTTAATTATACCAATATTACCTCTCCTTCTAATGAGACCAATGAGACTAATCAGACCAATGAGACTAATCAGACCAATGAGACTAATCAGACCAATGAGACTAATCAGACCAATGAGACTAATCAGACTAATGAGACTAATGAAACCAATATTACCGATCCAAGTAATGAAACTAACATAACAACACTATCTAAATATCCTAATAATGGAATGTGGACTACTGATTTAATTTCTAGAGCAGATACGAGAAAAACAGGTTTGCCTATTATTACTCTTTTGTTGATCATTGGTGGTATAGGACTACTTGTAAAGAGAAGAAAATAAATCTTTTTCTTCTTTTTTTATTACTTATTTTTTATTTTTTAATTTCATTGCCATATTTTGTGTGTTGGAAAGGATTTTTATTATTTATTTTTTAGTTTCTTTATAAAGAGGATAATTAAAATTAATGTAGTTTTATAAAAGAAATGTACTATTAATGGTTTCTCCTATTTTTCTATATTATTTTTTTATTATTTTTTCATATTTTAATAATCTTTATATAATTGTAAATAGATATTATATTATTAGGAGTTTAATAATGTTTGGAAAAATGAAATGTAAAAATTGTTGCTATATTTATGATCCCGAAAAAGGTGAATCACGATGGGATATTAAATCTGGTACTGAATGGAAAGATGTTCCTGATAATTTCATATGTCCTTTTTGTGGAGGTCCTAAAAAAATGTTTAAACCATTAAAATCATGATTGAGTTTTCAAATAATTTTTTTAATAATCTTTTATTTTTTTAATTATAATCAAAACCTTTATATTATTTGTTTTTTATATATATTATTGTTGTAATTAGTAAATTTTTGTTTATGGTTATTCCATAAGTGAAAAGCCCTTTTTTGTAAGATTTTTTAGGGGATTAATATAAAAAAACTTACTACTCATTTTATTTTTTTAGAAATTGAATTGTTCTACGAAACTTGGTTCTTCTTTGATTGTTGTTTTAGTTCATATAATTAGTTACTAGGACTATTTCTTCTAGCCATTTTTAGATTATTATAGCTATTATTTTAAAAAAGAAATATATAAGGAAGGATTATAATATAAATTCTTCCTATAAAAAGGGTTTAAATTGTTTGGTTATTGTTTTTTACCGACTAGTATTCCTAAAACACTTAGTAATACAATTAAGATTATGTTGATTGGTATTCCTGTAGTTTTCATAGTGGCTACTGATGCAGGTATTGGATTTTTACTAGTTTTATTAGTTTCATTATTGTTTGGTTCCGGAGTAGGTGTAGGAGTCGGGGTTGGTTCTGGAGGTTTTGGCGGAATCGGTGGTTCTAGGTTTTCTATTAATGTTACGGCTCCAGTATTAGTGCTAGCTAAGTAGTTTTCGTCTCCTGCAAATGAAGCAGTGAAAACTAGTTTACCATCTATAAAATCATCTTTATTAATAGTATATTGTACTGTAGCTATTCCGTTAGCATCCGTTATGGCTGTTAATGTCATACCTGCAATATTTAAAGTAATTTCTTTACCAACTATTGGGTTACCGTTTTCATCGGTTAATTTAGCTGTTAAATTAACAGTTTCACCATTTTTACCTTTAGGACTGTTAGTAGCTATGTTGGTAGGTTTTGGTTCTGGTCTTGGTGCTATGTTTCCTTGTAGTTTTTGTACTTCATTATCAGTTACAAATATGAATTCGATAGGTTGGTCTTCGAATGTTGATTGTACAATGACTGAAAATTCTTTATCAAATCTTGCATCAAAATCATCGAAGAATCCTCCAGTTGTAAGATTTGTATAAACATTTGTAATGAAAAATGGTAATAAACTAGTATCAAATAAATCATTAGTATTTAATTTAAATGTGTAGTTAAATGTTACAGTTCCATTAGTGGGATCTAGAGAAGTTAGATTAGTGACATTCATAACAAAGTAGTTATTCAGAGTAACAATACTACTGCTACCAACAGTAGCTCTATTGTAGATTTGTAAGTTGGGATCAATGTTAGAGCCCCACCAATTTAAATTCAAAGTAATATTGCTATTGGTGTTGTAGATAGTATAATTGTTTGAGTCAGTATTATTCACAAAACGAGAATAAGAAACATTTATATTTCCATTATTATCATTAGATATAGCACCACCATTTGTTGCAGTATTATTAATGAAATCACAACGAGTTACATTAAAATTGCTACTGTATGCGTTATAAATAGCACCTCCACGACCATTTGCACTATTGTTTATAAATGTAGAATTATATATATTCATACTGTAAAAGCCATTAACATATATTGCACCTCCTGAACTGGTTGCTTTGTTGTTTGTAAATGTGGAATTCTCTACAATAGTTGGCTGAGGGGCGAAGATTGCACCACCTGATTGTGCACTATTGTTTGTGAAAGTACAGTTGATTATTGATTGATTGCCTCTATTAGTGTATATTGCACCACCATACAAACCAGCAGTGTTGTTGATGAATGTACAGTTTATTATGGTTACTCTTCCAGTATTATATATTGCACCTCCACTAGTGAGATTATTCGCACCACTTGTAGCTTTTTTAACGAAGTTTTGTATTATTAGATTTTTTAAGGTTAAATTACCTCCATTGTTGATAAACCAATTGATACTTTCTCCGTCAATTGTTGATTGTTGGTTAGGATTTTTACTTTGTATTGTGATATTCTTAGTAGTGTTTATGGTGATGTTTGTATTGTTATTTCCTTTATATGCCCCTTCCTCAAGGTTTATAATGTCTCCATTTGAGGCATCTGTTACAGTTTTATTTAAACCTCCAGTTGTAGTGTTTGTTATATCATGTTCTGTTGCACTTGCTGAGGATATGGTGATTAGAAATAGTGTTAGTATTAAGGTTAATATTAATATATTTTTACTTAATTTTTTCATTTTTTCACCTCCTTTTTATAAGATAATAGAACTATCATATAGTATTATATGACAATTATATTTTATTATTACTCTTATTTATAATAATGCTATAAAATTATGTGAAAAGTAATATTTGTTAGTTAGAGTTAAAACTAATCTTATATTATAAATGAATTAATAATTAATAATAATATTAATTAGATTTTTAATAGCAAATGAAAACTAATAGAAGAAAAAATAGTAGAATACACTATAAAAAAATAAAAAAAGAATTTAATTTTTAATGTTTTTTTGGTAGTTATGGAGTTTTTAAAGATTATGTATTTTGTTTTTTTTAATTTTACCGTCAGTTTCGTGAATAATAATTTCAATACCTTTATTATTTTTAGCTATTCTTTTAGCTTCTTCGATTGCTCTTTGTCGTGTAGTGAATTTTGATGGATGTTCATTTCTATGACTTTTATCAACTTTCCATGCATTACCTTCAGATACAACATGAAGTTCGTTCTCTTTATTAACCATATTTATCACCACCTAAAATTTTTATCTGCATATATTTATTTGTAAAAACAGATTGATAAATTTATTGGATAAAAAATAATGATATGGATTAGAATAAATAAAAGAGGTGAAAAAGAATATAAATATATGAATTTAATGTTTGGAATGGTTAGGACTAGTAAAAATGAGCTAATTTATCATGTTTAGTAGTAATTTTGTTGATTTAATTATAAGGTTAAGTTATTGTTGTGCTATTTTCAAACTTTGATTTATGTTTATTATACAATAGATCAATACTTAATGATAATTATTTGATTTTTTTAGATGTTTAGTTTTAGTATTTTTCTTTTCTCACTCATAAAATATAAATTATTTATATTATTAATTAGATTTCTGATAGCAAAAGAAAAGTAATCTTTTTACAGTTAAACTTTATGATAATAATTTATAATGTTCAGAAAAAATTTATAAAAATCTGATATTGTTTAACCATTTATAAATAAATTATTAGTCCTAATTTTGTTAATAATAAAAACTAAAAAAGTATGTCAAAAAAGATAGAAAAGCTAAACAAATATGTTGTTCTTCTTTTACTTCTTCATACAATTCTAAATAATATATATTTTCATTAAGCATACCAATCCCTAATCCCCTTAAATCATTTTGTTTAAGTTTTACATATTTTAATACAGATATAACTAAAAAATACAATAAAAAATATAATGAAATATTTAAGTAAAATATTTAATTAAAATATTTAATTAAAATATTTTAGTAAAATATTTTAATAGGATATTTAATAAAGTATTACTTTTTTTAAGAAGAATTTAAAAAGTAAAATTTTTATCAAGTATATTTAATACTTTATAAATACTTAGTAATAATTAATTTATTAATAATAGTTAATACTGTAATAAAATCATAAAATTTATTTTGAATGTATTAGTATATAAATTTTTTTATAAAAATTTAAATAAAAAGTATTAAATATGATTAATTTATCAAAAAGTAAAATATCAATAATATTCAATTATTCATATAAAAAACAATTATAAAGATATAAAAATTTAATTATAGTATATATTTTAATTTAAAATGCTAAAAAATATCAATTAATAATTTATAAAATAAAATATCGTTGATTATAATAATAAATTTCAGATAATTAAAAGAAAAGCCATTGTAAAAAATCAAAAAATGTAATACAAAATTAAAATTAATTTTGAATAATTTAAAAAAAAATTACTGGAAAAATGAATCAAAAATTATTTATATATAAATAATAATAAAAAAAAGTAATAATTTAATATAAATAATGAATAAATAATTATAAAAAATAGTATATAATTAGTTAAAATTTGATCAAAATAAAATAGATATTATAATAAAAATATATTTAAAATATTAAATAAAAGTAATACTTTTCATATAATAAAATATAAAAATATTATAAGATATTATAAAATATTAAAAATGATTAAGAAATATTAAGAAATATTAAGGAATATTAAGAAATAATCTAAAACAATATAAACTAATAATTTATTATAAAATTGTAAAATATTATAAAATATTAAAAATATTAAAAAATATTAAAAATAATATAAAATAATATAAAATAATATCCTCTATAAAATTTCATTAAAATTATAAAAAATTACAATCCTATATTATATTATATTATAAAAAACTTATACTATATTATAAAATATTTATATAGATAAAGAATAGTTAAAATATAAAAATATTAAAATAGGAGGATAAATATTGATAGATACTCACATACATGGAGATGCAAGAAGTAGTGAAGATTTTGAAAAAATGTTTATTAGTGGAATAGACACTGCAATAACTTGTGCTTACTATCCATATAAAATAAGTAATGAAATTGTTCTTTTAAACCATTTAGAAAGAATTTTAAATTATGATACTAAAAGAGCAGAGCAATATGGGCTAGAACTTAAAGTAGCTTTAGGAATCCATCCAACTAATATAGTTAAATCTCCAGAAATTATTCTTAGTAAATTGTATGAATATATTGAAAATGATAGTATAGTAGCTATTGGAGAGATAGGCCTTGAAAATTTAACTCCAGAAGAATTTGATATATTTAAAAAACAACTCGAAATAGCTGACTATACTAAATCAAAAGTTATAATTCACACCCCAAGAAAAAACAAACAAGAAGTAATAAAAGAAATTAAGTCTGTTGTTCTTGAAAAAATAGATCCTAAACTAGTTGTTATTGATCATATTAATTTAAATGTAATTGATGAAGTTATAGATGAGAATTTCACTTTAGGTTTGACAGTACAGCCTCAAAAAATGGAAATTGAAGAAGCAGTGAGTATTTTAAGAGAATATGGATTTGATAAATTTCTTTTAGATAGTGATATAAGCAATATGCCATCTGACCCCTTATCTGTCCCAAAAACAGTTAGAACTTTGCAAAAATTAGGATTTAATGAAAAAGAAATAGATAAAGTAGCTTTCAAAAATGCTAAAAGTTTTTTTAATCTTGAATGAATAAAAAAATTAATAATTGATAAGATATACTTAATAAAAATATAATAAAAATACAATAAAAATACAATGCAAAATATTTAATTATATAAAATATTTAATTATAAAATAAATATATATTAAAATAAACAATGAAATAAAGTTAGAAAAGAATAAATTAAAACACTCAAATTTTTTTATCCTTTTTTAATTAAATTGATTCTTGAAGGAGTCAAGATAATCATATTTTTTTCCGATCCTTTGCAAAGAGAAATTGCCTCTGTTTTATGTTCTTTTCTGAGAATTCTAATTTTTTCTCCAGCCATTTGGAATGCGTCTGGACCTTCATTTTCAAGAAAACCTAGATCAACAATAACAGGATTATTTTCTTCAACTATTTGATCAAATACATAATCCATATCATCAACAGTGCGTGGTCTTATTAAAATAATTTCATAGAATGGTTGTTCTGGTGCTATGTAAAAATCATTTTCTAAAAGATCTTCAGCATAGTCACTTGTTACATGTTCTCTTGTTTCCTCACTAAATCCAAGACTTCTTTTTAAAGTATCAATAAAACTCATTTAGTTATTCTCCTCTAAATATTTTAAAATAGAATCTAATAATTTTGAAGCACCTTCATTATAAACATCAGCAGAAGGAAGATTAAATTTTGATTCAAAATTTTCGCATTTAATACTTGAATCAGCATTTTTTAAATTAATGGACAATCCTACAACCTTAGTTGGCTCAACAGCTTCAATTGCATTTATTTCTTCATGTATGCCCCTTGGCTCCCTATAAGGATGATTTGGCCTATGACAGACAATTGTTACATCAGGAGCTGCTCCAATTAAAATAGCTGCAGATAAACCTCTTGGATGAGGATTTCCTTTTTCTGTTAAGCTAGATTGACCTTCAACGAATATTATATCAGGATTTTTCTTTTCTTCAATATATTTAATCGAACCAATAATTGCAGAAGGAATATCCATCGCTGATAAACTTCCAGCTCGGAAATTCAAATCAGATGGTTGTTCTAAACCCATTTCATCGGTAGAAATAACCGCTGAAATTAATCCTTTTTCTTCAGCTGCTTTTCCTAATAATCTAGTAGTTGTTCTTTTTCCACATTCTTGAGAAGTTCCCCCAACAAAAACAACAGGAGATTTTGGTTTATAAGATATTTTAGGAAGAGTTTCACAACATTTTTCAGGAGAAACTCCAAATATATCGTTAATAACATCTAATCTAGGACTTATTTCCTTTATTTTAACTTTATTTTCATCTGCAAAATTTAATAAAGAAATATTATCATTAAGAGGAAGTGATCTAAACGAAGAAACCACATTTTTACCATGATCAATAGCTTGAACAGCATATTTAAGAGCTGAACCTTCTGCACCAATTGGTAACATGATAGCTACACTTTTAGCATCTGTTTCTTCCATTGTCTTGATTAAATTTCCTGATACATCAGATCCACAGAATGTTTTCCCATGTTTATCATTATCATCATCAACGAATCCAACAGTTTCAATTCCTTCTAGATTAGAAAACTTTTCTCCACCTCCACCACAGCCAATGACTATAAATGGATTAAGACTTTGAAGTTCTTCGACTGAGACAATAGAATACAAGAAATCACTCCTAAAATTCAATAATTGTTAATTTGATAAGTTATTTGAAAATATCCAATTGAGTATTATTAAAATATTATTATAAATAATATTAAAATAATATTAAGCAAAATATATTAATATAATGACTTTCATTATTATTAAATTATACTATTATTATTTTTATTGTTATTATTATACTATATTATTTATAAAATATATGTAATACTGTTTTTATCCAATATTATTACTATGGTTTTCATTAAATAGTTTTAGTAAAATATATAAATTTATACAATATAGACTTATAATTTATACCTTATAAATAATTCTATTTATTAAACATTTTTCCCTTTCTAATATATTTATAAGAGAATTAGTAATACTTAATTTAATATTAAATTAATATTGATTTTATATTAACTTCTATATATTTTATTACATATTGAATTTATATTGAATTATATATTGAATCTATATTGAATTTATTTTGAATTTATTTTGATTTTATATTAATTTTATATATTATATTTTATATTAAAGAATATTAAACTTTCGTATAAGTTTGTTGAACTATATTAATAAAGATTACTTTTTAACATATATTTTATACAGGATATTATATTAAATTAAAAAATATCATATGAAAAGTATTCATTGAAATAAAAAAATAAGTTGTTATAAAATACATTAGATATTTATTAATTAAAAAATAGATAATAATAATGGATTATAATAATGTATTATAATAAAAGATTATAATAAGAGATTATAATAATAGATTATAATATATAGATTATAAAATAATAGATTATAATAAAAATAGATTAGACAATAATAAAATTATAGGCAACCATTTGAATATTAAAATTAGCTAGTTGAAAATAGATTTAAAATTATTAGCAAATATATGCTTAATAATAGTAAACAAAATCTATTATTAAAACATTTAAAAGAAGTGAGTAACTTGAGAAAACCATATGTGATATTAGTTGGAAGTGCATCAGGTATTGGTAAATCTACAATATCTGCTGAAGTAGCTAAGAAACTAGAAATAAAACATTTATTGGAAACTGATTTTATTAGAGAAATTGTTAGAGGAATCATAGGGGAAGAATACGCTCCTGCCTTGCACAAATCTTCTTTTGATGCATTTACAGTTTTAAGAAATAAACAGAATTTTGATACTAATGAGCAGCTTATAAATGCAGGTTTTGTTGAACACGCTTCCTTTGTTATTCCAGCGATTGAAAAAGTAATTAGCAGAGCTATTTCCGATTATGATGATGTAGTGATTGAAGGAGTACACCTAGTTCCAGGATTAATAAACATAGAAAAATTTAAAGATGAAGCAGCAATATATTTCTTTGTTTTAAAAGCTGATGAAGAATCCCATAAAGATCGTTTTGTTAAAAGAGCTATGCAAATTCATAGAGGTGGAAAGCAACTAGAGTATTTTTCTGAAAATAGAATAATCCACGATTTCTTAATTAAAAAAGCTAATGAAAATGGTGTCAAAGTTATTAACACGCAAACAATTGAGGGAACTGCTCAAAGCATGCTAACAAGTATTACTGAAACTTGTCAAACAATTATGATTAAAAGTACAGTTGATGAGTTAGCTGATATTGTAGATATCATTATAAATAAGCATGGCGGAGCTATAGAAGATGTTACCTATCTAGTTCCTGGATTTAAAGAACCCTTAAAAAGAAAAGTGAGTGCCTCTGATCCTAGTGAAACTAAAAAATTCATCGAATCCTTAAAAAATAGGCCTGAAATAAAGGAAGATTTTGAATATCTATACAATCTATCAAATAATATCAGAGGAAATAAAATTTGTGCTCCTGATAAAAAAACACTTGAAAATATAATCAAAGATTTAGATTCAAAAGGTTATGTATATGCAGAAGAAATAGAAGAATAAATAATAATAAAATAAGAGTATAATAAAATAATTATAATAATATAATAGTGAGTTGATAAATTGGCAAAAACAGTAATTGATTGTCCAGTTTGTAATGGTAACCAAACAGCTGAATCAACAACAAAAACATCAAAAATACCACATTTTGGAGAGATTCTTGAAACTTCAATTATATGTAATGCATGTGGATACAAACATAATGATGTTATTTGTTTAGAACAAAAAGAACCAACAAAACACACTCTAACTATTAACAAAGATACTTTAGAATCTAGAGTTGTTAAATCTCAATCAGCTACTGTGTCTATTCCCGAACTAGGATTAAAAGTGGAACCCGGGCCTAAATCCATTGGATATGTATCAAACATAGAAGGAGTAATTGTTCGTTTTGAAGAAGGAGTAAAACAAGCTTTAACAGTTTTTGATGATGAAAAATCTCAGAAAAACGGGTTAGCTATTCTTAAAAACCTGACATTATTAACTAATGGAGAATCTGAAGCTACATTAGTAATAGAAGACCCATTTGGTCAGAGCAATATCATGGACATTAATGTAAAACAAGAACCTTTAACTGAAGAAGAATTAAAACATCTGAAAACAGGCTTTACAATAATAGAAGATAATTCGCAAAAATGAAATGAAAATAAAATAAAAATTATTAAGTAAATAGCAAAATTGTAAAAATAAAAGGACTGCCTAAATAGATTAAATTTCATTAGAGTCTTCGTCTTCTTCAATAACATCTTTTAGTTTTAAAGTTTTCTTAACATCCATAGATAATGCATTAAAATCGACTTTAATAGCTTCTAAATGTAATAAAATTCTTTCTTTCTCTTGATTTATTCTTTCAATATTTGTGTATGGATAAATTGATTCTTTAAGCATTTCATACTCAATAGTTGCATATGGTATTCATTAAGTTGTTTACATACATTTTTAAGAACATTTCTTAAGAATTATTCATTTCAACTTTAACTCTTTCTCTGATCAGTTTATCACGATCGAAATTTTTCTTTCATTAAACGAACAACTTCAAATTTAGCAAAAGGCAAGCTTTCATCCCCTAAATTTTCAGAATATTCATCATACTCTTTAATACTTCCAATTTGTTTAATTTCTTCTGATTCTTCAATTTCTTCGTCATCAAATTCTTTTTCTTGATTATAATATACCATCCAACTTTCCTCCATAATAAAAACATAAAATTTATACAAATTTTATACAAATTTTTAAAATTATTTAAAAAATATTTAAAAATATCAAAATAATAACAAATATCAAAATATTAATAATAACAATAATAATTATAGTAAAACAATAATAATAAAAAAAAACAATAATATGGAGTTAATGTTGAAATAATAATATAGAATAGTATTGGAATAATAAAATAATAGTAAATAATAGAATAATAATAAACTAATATTTGAATAAATTTTGAATAAAAATCATATAATGTCTTTTTTTTTAAAAAAAAAAAAATAAGAGTTAATTGGCCTGAATAAAGACTGTGAATTATAATTCACAATATATAATTTAAATTATAATTTAACTCTTATTTAACAATATTTCATCGAATTATTATTTGATTACTTTAGCTCCATTTTTATTTTTAGTTGCATAATACACTTTTTTGTATCCATTTCCTTTATAGTCATAATCTACCCATTTACCATCAGAATAGTATTGAACAGACCTATGTCTAGAAGATAAACTTTTAGGATACTGTATTATTCTAACATCTTTTCCTTGAGCTTTTAATTTTTTATAGAGCATTTCACTGTTATCCCAACAATCACCAACACCTCTCCCAGATCCTCCATAAATAGAAGATCCTGAAGTCCTGTAGCTACTGTAAGAATTTCCATTTGAAGAAGATTTTTTAGTAGAATTATTGTTTTGGCTTGAATAACTCTTAAGATTTCTATTAGAGTCATTATTAGAACCAATATTTTCAGAATTACCAATTTTTCCTTCAGAATCATTTTTAAGTAAAGTATTTAAATGCCTTAAAACAGAGTTAGTTACCTCACCAACGACCCCATCAACTTTTATACCAGCATCAGCTTGTAAATTTTTGACTGCTTGTTCAGTGTATGGGCCAAATTTCCCATCGATTTTACCGGTATAATATCCATATTTAGATAAAGTTTTTTGAAGTGAAACAACTTTTTTACCATTATCTCCAATAGATAAATTATTTACAGCACTAGTTGACTCGTTTGAAATTGAATCAACAGTTTTTGAACCGTCATCCTTTATATTCGACACCTCAGTGACAGCTGAAACAGCTACCATAGAAAGTGCTACACAGAGGATAAAAACTGTGTAATGCTTTTTATTCAATTTAATATTTCCGCCTCCAATGTCTAGAAATTTCCTTAAAAATCTAATTTCTAGACAATTATAGTATGTAATGATATAGTATATAAATATTTGGATTTAATATTGAAAAATAAGTCCTTTTAGAGTTTTTTAAATCAAAAAAAGAAAGTTCTGTGAGATTCAATATAAATATTATTGAATAATAGCACATAGATTTTATTATCCAAAAAACTCTGTAAATCATAGATTATAAGACAAAATACAGAATTAAGACAGTTATTTTTAATAAACCATGAAATAATAAATAAACTCTAAAAGACTCATTAAAAATTGAATTCTCAAAGAAGAAAATTAACTCTTTAAATAAATAAATAAGATCAAATAAAGAGACTAAGAGGCTTTTCAGAGCATATGATAGAATTTAATTAATTGATCCAATTTAATGAAAATAAGGATATTAAGAACTTAAAATTCAATAATAAGGATTCTATAAACATTAAAATTAATAAATAGATTAATATATAATAAAAACAATGATTAAAAGATATTAACATATGAAATTATTTCATTGACAAAAACATAATTTTACTAATAAAACTAATATTGATATTAAACAAGTGATGAAAATAAGAAAAACAATAAATAACAAACATTAATAGAAGCAAAATGAAAATAATATAATAAAATTATACATTTAATAAAAAAAATAGACTAAATAAACTAAATAAGCTAAATTAAATAAGTTAAATAAATAAAATAAATAAATAAATAAATAAAAATAATAAAAAAATAAAATAAAAATAATATAAAATAATATAAAAATAATATAAAATAGTATAAAATAATATAAAAATAATATAAAATAGTATAAAATAATATAAAAATAATATAAAATAGTATAAAATAATATAAAAAATCATAGTCCTAATAAAAATCGATAATAAGAAATTACAATAAAAATATAAAAATATAAAAAATAATATATCAGTAATTCTTTTATTTAGAAACATCAATCATTCTTTGAACTGCTTTTAAAGATTTTTTAGCTATTTCATCAGGGACAGATATTTCAAATTCTTCATTAATTAATGAATTTTTGACTTTTTCAAGAGAATGTAACTTCATTGTCTTACAAATAGCTTCATCAAGTAGAGGATAGAACTTTTTATCGGGAAATTCCCTAGTTAGCCTAGTTATTAAATCTATTTCAGTTCCAATGATAAACTCATTATTATCAGATTCTTTAGCTCGAGAAATCATTCCTCCAGTACTCAAAACATAGTCAGCAAGAGATTGAACCTCAACATTACATTCTGGGTGAACAATAAGTTCAGCATTTGGATGTTTCTCTTTTGCAAAAGCTACATCTCCCTTATGAAACATCTTATGAACATAACAATGTCCTCCTTTGGGAATTGAGATGATTTCTTTGTTTGTTTGTTTTGCAACAAAATTAGCTAAGTTATTATCTGGTCCAAAGAGGATTTTAGACTCATCTAAGCTTTCCACAATTTTTAATGCATTTGCAGAAGTACAAAGAATATCAGCTTCAGCTTTCGCCTCAGCTAATGAATTTACATAAAGAACAACTGCTGCATCAGGATGTCTTTTTTTAGCTTCTTTTATCTGTTTAGAGCTTAACATATGCGCCATTGGGCATTCAGCTTCTATATCAGGTATGACAATTTTTTTATTAGGGTTCAATATGTAAGCTGTTTCAGCCATGAAATCCACACCACAAAAGACAACTAAATCTTTATCTTTAATTTCAGAAGCTTTAATGCAGAGTTCTAAAGAATCTCCAAGAAAATCAGCAATTTCTTGAATTTCAATGGGTTGATAATTGTGAGCAAGGATAATTGCATTTTTTTCATTTTTTAAATCGATTATCTCTTTTTGTAAATCTGTTAACATGAAAATTACCTATAATTTGCCTGTAAAAAGTGTTGCTAATATCTATTATCAATTGTAGCTCATAATAAATATATTAATATTATTCTTATATCAATTGTTATAATAAATTTATTATTTATCTATATTAATTTATATATTTTTTATAATTTTTTATTATAATTCATATTATTTTTATTATCATAAGTATATATTATTTTTGAAGATATTTTCTTATAATGATTACATTTTTATTATTTTTAAAAATATTTTTATTAATAAAGATTTAAAAGTAAAAAAAATATTTATTATTAGAGGGATAATTTTTATATAATTTAAAATTCTTTGCCAATTTCATTTATTATATTCCTAAGTTCATCAGCAAGCTCTAAACGACAATTTTCAATTTCAGAATAATCCTTAGACCAAGCACTAATTTTTAAACTTAATCCAGTATCAACCATTTCCTTCACAATGATTTGAGGAGAAGAATTTTCTAATGTCCATTCTAAATTAGAAACCCTTTGGATAAAAATCTTTTTGAACTTATTTATATTAACATTAAATGGAATAATCACTTCCAAATCAATTCTATGCTCATCAAGAAAAGTATAATTAATATAAGGATTTTTAGCAAGAACTGAATTAGGAACAGTAACAATTAGATTATCTGGAGTAATTAAAGTAGTTGTTCTAAATCCAAGTTTTTTAACTTTTCCTTTAATATCATTAACTTCAATAACTTCTCCCACTTTAACTGTTTTATCAGCTAAAATAAATATTCCAGAAACAAAACTAGAAATAATATCTCTAGCAGCAAAACCAATACTAATACCAATTATGCCTAAACTAACTACTAATGCACTTATATTAATTCCAGCCATATCTAAAATCACAATAAAGGCTAAGATATAG
>JALQSN010000387.1:0-47113 GCA_023690525.1 Holotrichia oblita | reverse complement strand
GGCGGAGCCGCTATGATACTTGCTTTCTTTATCGGTTCAATGCTTGGCGGAGCTATCTCGGGATTGTCCTTTGACACGGGAGCGGCTGGCGTAAGCGGCGTGATTATGTGCCTGATTTCAAAAATATTTCTAGTCGCGGTTTTTGTAGCAATATTTACACTTATGAGTATTATCGGAAAACAAAGAACGTGGATGTCAATTATTTTATCTTTCGCTGTTAGTATGCTGCTGTTTACAATGATACCGATGATAACGCCGCTAGATTCAAGCTTTTTAAACGTAATTTTGTGTATTGCGGGCGGAGCAATGTTCAGCGTAGGACTCGAGCGGTAAGTAATACTGTTTTAATGAAAACGACCTTAGTATAAAAACTATTTATTGTAAATTAGTCAGTATAAAAGTACGCTCTTGACTTTTTTTATTTATGCTATATAATATAGTTATGCAGATGAACGAACAACGGAATATAATTAATGAAGAAATAAAAAAGAAAAGTACTCACAAAGTCAAGACTATTATTTCAATTGTCTTGGGAGTATATTCAATTATATTTTGTGTATTAATTATACAAGATACAATCGGGTCAAGTACGTTTTATTTATCGTTGAGTTCTTTTAAGCTACCATCTTTAGAAATTGATTTAAGATTTTTACCGGTGTTATTAACTATATTTACCTCAATCGCGCCCTCAATATTAACAGGACTTGGTTTGATTTTATCTACTTACGCGTTGACGCGCGGAGGTAATAAAAAATTATGTCTTAGCGGCATTACTCTAAATTCATTAAGCTTGCTTATAATATTTCTTTCAATTATTATAGTAGTTATTATGCAATTATAGTAGAATATATATAAAAAATTTTTCTTTTTTAACACATCGTCAAATAATTTATAAGATAACCACAACAATATAAACACCGATTAAGTTATCGACTTGCGGTGTTTTTTATGTTGTATGAAAAATATCGAGGAAAAAGTTGTAGCTATAATAGAGTTGTTAAAAGAAAAGAGATTAGCGAACATAAATAATACAAATAGATAAAATTAATAAAAAAATTATAAAGTATTATAAAAAAACACTTGACATTACCCTTACGGCAACATTTATACTATAAACAATCAGCTGATAAATCAAAAAAAATTAAAATGAATAGGGAAGAATTTTATCCGACGGGATTATTTTTCTAAAATCATTAAAGCAAGGAGAACGTATGCTTTCAATAGGAGAATTTTCAAAAATCTGTTCCGTAACGACGAAAACGTTAAGGTATTATGATGAAATAGGACTCATTAAACCGGTTCATATCAACGATGAAAACGGTTACCGTTTTTATGATATTTCGCAGCTTAAAATTATGTTGATAATTGACCGGCTTAAAAGTTACGAGCTGTCTTTAGATGAAATAGCGGAAGTTTTGAAAGACGGTTCCGGATGAATTGTTGCTTCATAAAATCATAGTAAAAGAAAGAGAATTGCAATCCCGATTGAACGAATACGGCTTTTTGCTGTCAAATTTAAGAAACGATATTATTAATTTGAAAAAAGGAGTAAGCATTATGTCACATTTAGATAATTTAGAAGTTAAATTGGTAGAAAGAAAAGCTGTAAATATTTTAAATACAAGGCAGAAGATGAGTCAAGACGAATTCCAAAAAATTTACGGACAGCTTTATGAACGCATAGCGAAAGAAAAACTTACTATTACCGGAGCGCCTTACGCGATTTATCACGAGGAAGAATATAATCCGCAATGCTTTGATGCAGAGCTTGCTATCCCAGTGAAGGAAGCCGTAAAGGGTACACGCGAATTGCCGCAAGGTTTATGCGCAACCGTAACGTTGAAAGGTCCGTACTCGGGTATAAAAGATTGTTATGCAAAGCTTATGCAATGGGTGGAAAAAGAGGGTTATATTATTATTGCGCCGCCTTATGATATTTATGTCAACGACCCTTGCAATACGCAGCCGCAGGATTTGATTACCGAAATTTATTTTCCGGTAAAAAAGAAATAACAAGTTAAAATTATGATTTTTAAGCGTTCTTTTTGAAAGGACGCTTATTTTCTATTAATGATTAATGAAAATGTATTTATAATTACTTTAAATTACTTGACAAGTGAACGAGTGATAACTTATAATTATGGTGAACGATTGATAACATTGAAAGGGTTTAGCGATAAACGATTAAAAGAGTTTTATGAAGAGAACGGGAAAAACAAAGATACTTATACTTGACGCGGCTTTGAATTTATTTGCTGAAAAAGGGTATGACGGGGTTGGATTGCGTGAAATAGCGGCGGTAGTAGGTATAAGAGAAAGCGCGTTATATAAACATTTTACAGGGAAACGTGAGCTTTTCGACGCTTTAATTGAACAAATGTATGATGAATATAATAATACCGCCGGCAGATTGAATGCGGACGGCGGAATTGATGAGATGATAAATAAATATAAAACAATTACGGAAGAGGACCTTTTACAAATCAGTCACGGTTTTTTCTTGTATTTTGCAAAAGATGAAAGAGCTTCAAAATTCCGCAAGATACTTACAATGGAACAATTCAGAAACGAAAGGATAGGCTCGCTATATAAATCGCTTTATTATGAAAATGTGCTTGCGTATCACAGTATGATTTTTAAAGGTTTGATAAATGCCGGAATAATGATTGATGCCGATCCGGATATCGTTGCGTTACATTTTTATTCGCCGATATTTTTACTGCTTGCTAATTTTGACGAGAATAAAATTGACTGCAACGACGCTTTGGATAAGCTAACAAAACATGTCAAACAATTCAGAATGATATATAATAAAGCGGGCGAAAATGAATAAGAATAAGCAAAAATTTTTACAATTCGGCGGATGGTTTGGAATAACAGGAATAGTTTTTTATTTCTTGCACGTTATAATAGGCAGTATAATTTATAAAGACTATAATCCCGTAACTCAAGCGATAAGCGACCTGACGGCAAACGGAGCGCCTTCTGAAGTAGCGGCAAGAATATTATCCGGCTTTTACGGCATTTTTAACGTCGCGTTTTTGATATTTTTTTATGTGTTTTTTCGAAAAAAGATAAACAAGATTTTTTCACTGGCGGTATTATTTTTCTTGATAATGGCGGCAACGTCGGCAATAGGTTATACAATATTTCCTTTGTCCGCAGCGGGATACGCAAATACTTTTCAAGATATAATGCACGTTGTTGTTACGGTAATTGTAGTTGTTTTAAGTATAGCGGCTTTAGTACTGTTTGCTGTCGGGTTTATAAAAGACGCAAATCAAAAATGGATGGGGTACGCTGCGATAGCGACACTCGGCTTAATGATGATAGGTTCTATTCTTGTAGGAGTGGCGCCGGCAATACTCGGAATAGCCGAGAGGATAAATATTTACGCGTTGCAAGCGTATACCGGTTTGCTGGCGGTATTTTTAATAAGATATAAAGAAAATTAAAAGGAAAAATAATTACGTATTACATAAATTTGTTGGCAGTTATTTTTAGTAGCTTATAAAATAACGGGTGACGTGCAATCCATTTATTAAATTTATTACGGCGGTCGCGGAACAGGGGTATAAACGCGAAGAATACGCGTCCGTACCCCTGTCTTTGTGATAGGTAAGTCTAAGAAGGAATTATTGTTATTGCTAAAAATTAGTTGGCGGTTTATTTTGAATATGCTATACTCGTTAAGTAAATACTCAATGAGTGGGGGTTTAATGAAACGATCAGAACAGAAAGAAAAGAGACGTCAGGAAATTCTTAATTCGGGTTTAGATTTATTTATCCGCAAGGGTTATGCCGCTACAAAAACGGCGGATATAGCAAAAGCGGTCGGTATGAGTGAGGGCTTGCTTTTCCATTATTACGAATCTAAGGAAAAATTGTATTTAGCTTTATTAGAATTGTCAGCAATGGGCCCGAACACTATATTTGAGCTGGCAAACTTGCCGCCATTAAAATTTTTTGAGGCAGCAGCCGAGGGGATTATTGATTATGTCATTAAAGAACCGCTTGTCGCAAAAATATTTGTATTAGTTAGTCAGGCAAAGTTTAATGAGGCTTTACCTGAGGATGTTCGACAGCGTTTAATGAGACAAAACCATATTGAGAAATCTATCGAGCTGATTACGCGCGGTCAGCAAGAAGGAACGATAAGAAAAGGTGTTCCGATTGCATTAGTAATGGCTTTTTGGAGTGCGATTCAAGGTATAGCTGAGAATGTTGCAAGAAATCCTGAAATGCGGGTACCGAAAGCGGAGTGGATAGTGGATATAATAAAGGAGAAAAAATAATGATAACAATAAGCAATCTGATAAAAACCTACGAAAACGGCGAAAGCAAGCTATATGCGCTTAATGACGTTTCCGTAGAAATCGGCGGCAATGATTTTGCTGTTATTTTAGGACCGTCGGGAAGCGGAAAATCAACACTGCTTAATACGATGGCAGGCCTAGAAAAAGCGGACGCAGGCAGCATTAAATATGACGGTTTGGAAATTTGCGGTCTTTCTGATAAAGAACTCACAAAATTCCGAAGGGATAAAATAGCGTTTGTATTTCAGGCATATTATCTTTTGCCGTCATTGAGTGCCGAAGGTAATATTAAAATGGGAGCAAACCTTGCCGGAGTTAATGATTTTGGCGACATTATCGAAGCAGTCGGACTTAAAGGCAAAGAGAAACGATTGCCAAACCAATTATCAGGCGGAGAACAACAGCGGGTATCAATAGCGAGGGCGCTTGCCAAACAACCCGCGGTATTATTCTGTGATGAACCGACAGGGGCTCTTGACGAAGCGACAGGACGGCAAATACTCAAACATCTTGTTCAACTTCAAAAAGAAAAAGGACTTTGTATCGTAATGGTCACTCATAATGCTAACATAGCAGCCATAGCCACAAAGGTGATAAAAATGAACAGCGGCAAAATTGTTGAGGTAACTGATAACTTAAACCCTGCCGATGTTGGGATTCAGATAGGATGGTAATATAATGGTAAATTTTAAGGCGCCGCTTAAACTGATAAGCGTTATAATATTAGTTTTTAGCGCGATTTTTATTTGTTCGGTATTTTTTAACTATTCGATTGATTTGAAAACTGTCAAGCATTTAATAACTTCGGAAAGTCAATCAATTTATGACGCTCTGACAATTCAAAATAAAATTACTATTTCAGCGGCAGGCGGGATACTTGGTGTAGTAACCTTGATTGTTTTGTTGTTTTCAATAGGACAATTTATAAACGAGAGCAGCGCGGAATTGGGCGTAATGAAAGCATTGGGATATTCCGAAAACAGAATTTCGCTTGAATTTGCTAAGTTCGGGTTGGCGGTTTTAGTTGGAGCGGGCGCAGGATATTTCTTTGCCGCTGCACTCGGACAAGTATTCTACAACGCGGTAGATTCAGAAGGGGCTTTGCCTGAGAGGATTAAATTCGGTTTTCATTTCGTAGTGCCGTTTGTTACAGTAATACTGCCGACGCTTTTCTTTTCGGCGGTATCAGTATTATACGCCAAGTTTAGCTTACGGAAAAAACCGCTTGATTTGATAAGAGGCACAATAAAAATTAAAGTAAGCAAACTGACTAAGCGTTTACAAAGTAAAGACGGCGGAAGTTCCTTTATTAATGAATTGAAAAAAAATATGTTGTTTAGTAATTTGGCGCTAATCTTTTTTATTTGTTTTGCCGCTTTTGGTTTTGCAACAGAAATTCAAATGGCTTTTATGATGTACGACGCTACCGACGGCAAACTGTTTATGCCGGTTGTATTTGTTGCGTTTGGCTTGATAATGGGCTTTGTCACGCTGCTGCTTGCTTTGACGTTTATAATTAAAAAGAACGGGAAATACCTCGCTATGCTTAAAGCTTACGGTTATACCGAGAATGAATGCAACCGTGCAATGTTTGGCGGTTATCGAATAGTAACATATATCGGATTTGCAATCGGTACGGTATATCAATACTTCTTTATGAAAATGATGATTGGTTTTTTTGCGGAAGCTTATGAAACGCCCGAAGTCAAATTTCATATAGCCGGCTTTTTTATTACGCTCGGTATTTTTCTTGCCGCTTATGAATTGTTAATGCTTTTTTATAAGCGGAGAATTGCGAAAATACCATTAAGGCAAATTATGCAAGCATAGAAATTTATTGAAGAAAGAACTTAAAGAATTTTATAGGAATGTAAAAGAGTAGAATGTTTTAAACTGCACAAAGAAAGTCAAGACTTTTATTCAAAGTAAATGGTAATATATTAGAGCAGGAGGCAATCGGATAATTGGTGGGTAAGGATGTTGTTTTGGCTGTAAGAAGAATGCAAGCGTTTATCGAAAAATCTCTGGACTCTAGTATTACTCTTGAAATGCTAGGGAGCGCGGCGGGGTATTCTCCGTGGTATTCGTCGGTTATATTTAAGAAGCTCACCGACTATACTCCGTTTGAATATATTCGTCAGTTGCGGCTGTCAAGAGCGGCTTTGAGATTAAGAGATGAGAATATCAAAATAATCGACGCGGCGTTAGACGCCGAGTTTGATTCGCACGAGGGTTTCACGCGCGCTTTTTCAAAACAGTTCAATATGACACCCAAAGCTTATTTAGAAGCTCTGCCGCCGATTAATCTTTTTATGCCTTATCCTGCGCAAATTGAAAGGAATAAAGGAGAGAACGAAATGGAAAAAAAGACTTACCCCGTGTTTGTGCATACGGTAGACAGACCGCTAAGAAAGCTTGTTATCAAGCGCGGAATCAAAGCGGAGGATTACTTTGCTTACTGCGAGGAAACCGGATGCGACGTTTGGGGAACGCTTAAAAGCATTAAGGAAGCGACCTGCGAGCCTGTCGGAATGTGGCTGCCCGATAAATTCAGAAAGCCGGATACATCTAAATATTGTCAAGGCGTAGAAGTGCCGATAGGATACAATAAGCCTTTGCCGGAGGGTTTTGAAACGGTAGAATTTCCGCCGTGCAAAATGATGGTGTTTCAAGGTCAGCCTTTTGATGACGAGGATTTCGGGGAAGCGATTGAAAGTATGTGGCAAACAATAGACTATTATAAGCCCGAAGCTAACGGCTTTGAGTGGGCGGACTATGACGCGCCGAGAATTCAATTAGAACCGATTGGAGAAAGAGGGTATATAGAATCAAGACCTGTAAGAGAGATTAAAAAGTAAAATCAGGCTGTTTTTTAAAAAAGCAACCAATAGTTGCGGATTTGAAAATCAAAGTGGGTGGCGTTGATTACGGCTGTAATGCTATAATTGCCATAATAAATCTTTTTAGGAGTATTCAAAATTATGGATGTAAAAATGGCAGACAGACTCGCCGAGTTCAGAAAGAAGAATAATTATTCACAAGAAGAACTGGCTGACAAACTGGGTATCAGCAGACAAGCGGTATCAAAATGGGAACGCGCCGAATCATCGCCCGATACGGATAATCTGATTGCGCTAGCTAAGCTTTACGGCGTTACAATCGACACTATGCTCAATAACGGCGGAACGGAAAGAGTAAATGAAACGAACACCGACTACTTAAATTTAAAAGTCAATGACTCGGAAGCTGACGACTATTTGAGAATGTACAAGCGTGGCGGGCTAATTTTAGGCTTAGGTATAGCATGTGTTTTTGGCGGTAATTTCACTTTTAGCAATACTTGAATTTACAAGAATTGAGAGTTTGGCTTTTATTGTTTTCTTTGTAATTTTATCGGCGGGTGTGGGAATTATTCTTGCAGCTGTTTTTCCTCTCAGGCGTTTTGAGTATATTGAACGCAATAAAAAACCTGTTGAACTGACGCAAACCAAGCAAAGCGAACTAACGGCTAAGTATAAAAGTTTTTCTCCAAAATTTATCGCGCTGCTGGTTATTAGTATATGTATGATTTTACTCTCCGCCATTTTGCCGGTTATTTTTCAAAATATACTTTCAATTATTATTATGCTCGCCGTAATTGCTTTGTCGGCATCCATAATAGTTGCTATCTGCTTTGAATATTCGGTGTACGAAAAACTTTTGGGTATTGGAAAGAAACAAATTTAATCCGGATTTCTTAATCCGGACGGTTTAAAAAAAGGCTTAAATTTAATTTTTTATATTATAAGCTATTTTATGATTATAGCGGCAGAGGAAATTTTGCCGCTATTTTTATGTAATCTCATTAAATTTTCAATTTGTAAGAATCGTTTAAGAGTTTTGTAATAATTCTGTAAGATTTATAGTTTATAATCATATTAAATCGGTTGCATAACAGTGTTTTAACAAACGGCATTTAGTGAAAAAAATATTGTGTTTTATTAAATCGGTTACGGTAAATAATAAAAAATATTTATGCAACTTTTAAAAAGAGGATAATTATGTGGTTTAGGAAAATTAAGTTTAAGAAATTACAGTATATTCTGATGATTTTAATATTGGCGGCAAGCGCAATGATTTTTTTTGCAAGTTTAGCGTATACGCGTGAAGTTAACGCATCCGTTGAAAAATTTTACACTGAAAGCAATATTTCCGATTTGATATTTACATCGCAAGGCGGAGCTTATGAGCAATTAATTAACAGTGAAGTCATGAGCGAAGTTGAAGAAGCTTATTTCTACGGCGGCAGAAGCTTTGACGGGATTATAAAGCATAACGGCTCGGCGCACAGAGACGGAATAAAAATTTTTCCGATTCAAAATCTAAATGAATTCAAATTTAAAATGACGGTAAAGGAATCGGTTGGCGAAGCGGCTTACCCTAAAAGCGGCGAGGTGTGGCTGTCGTACACTTATGCGGATGAGAACGGAATTAAATTAGGCGACAAAATGACTCTCGGAAATAAGGGTGAGTTTAAGGTAAGCGGATTTGTTATTTCTCCGGTTACGGCGTCTCCGTTTTTTGCTTATTATCCATATTTTTTAAATATTGAGGATTATAATAATTTTTCCGATTCCGAAGCGCACGAGTTGATTCTTATCAACGGGTCAGGTATCGCGGGTGAATTAGATAATGATTTGCTTTACCGAATAATAGATATTATTGGTGACAAAACGCAATCGGCGATAAGGACGGCGGGACTTGCTTCCGACGATACCATGACCGTTAATATATCGGGTAATATCGGCGTCGCCGCGTCGCTGATTATGTTTGCGGCTGCGTTGTTTGTTATCGCCTATATAGTAAGAAGTAATATTCAGAAAGAACTTAAAAATATAGGAATTTATAAATCATTGGGTATTAGCAACCGTAAGATAAAAGGTATTTACTTTACCGGTTATTTACTTATAGGCACAATTTCAGCTTTGATAGGAATTTTAGTCGGGTTGCCTGTTATAAGCGCAATGTGCGCGCCCGCTGTCAAAAATTTTACATCCTTTTCATTAAGCGGAGTGTCTTTTCTTTGCGCAATAATATCAATAGCGGTTTTAACCGCGTTAACAGCTTTAGCGCTTTTAATTGTACTTGCTAAGATAAGCAAAATAAAACCGGTGGAAACTATTAACATGGGATTAAGGTCAAACGCAAAAAAACTGAAAAGCAGTATAATTAAGTCAGCGCGATCGCCTTTAAGCCTTGCGGTAAACGAAATCTTTAAATACCGCGCGTCGTCGGTTATGGCTATAGTAATGATTGCTTTGTCTGTGTTTATGGCGTATACCTTCGGCAGCACCGCCTACGGTATGTCATTTATGAGTAAAAAACCGGGTGTGTACGGAGGAATGCCGGACGGCGACGCGTTTATCATGAACAGTAATGATTTATATGAGCGGCTGATTGAACGAAACGATGTTAAAAGTGTAATAGAATATGAACGAAAATTTTTAAAATTATCGATAAACGGCGAAATCCTTTCTTTCAATGTTGACATATTGAATAATTTTAATCCGGAAATGAGCGGCTTGGCTTATAAGCAGGGCAGGGAGCCCCGCACAAAAGATGAAACGGCAATTCACGCCGATTTAATGCAAAACCTTGAATTAAAAGTTAACGACTATGTTGAGATTTGTATTGAAGGCAAAACCCCTCAAAGTTATCTCATTACGGGAAGCTTCGGACTTATGCTGGGGTCTTCTAATACGATACAGTTTTTAGCAAATTCCGCTGTGAAAACTGACGCTGCGGAATCAAGCGGATTTGAAATGTTGTGCGTAAAGTTTAATAAAGGAATTAATTTTGCCGATTTTAAGCAGCAAATGAATGATGAATACGGGGTTTTAGCGTTAGAAAGCCATCCTATTTTTAAGCAGATGGCGGATATGATTTACAGAATAGTAAAGACGCCAGTTTATATTATGATTGCAATATTTATGGGCTTTTCGGTATTGATAATTATTAACTTGTTGTTTATGAATTATTTGGATAACAAAAAATCATTCGGTACGTTAAAGACGCTTGGATTGACTACAAAATATATTACGCTTAAAAACTTATTTAAAACTCTTATTTTAGCGGGAGCCGGATTGGTTTTAGGGTTGCTTTCAGGATTTTTGATAGCGCCTCATGTTTATAGCTGGGCTACTTTTACTTCCGCCGCGGCTTTTGAGTTTTCGCTAAGTTTGCCGTTAGTTATATCAGGCGCTTTGCTTTCGCTCGTATCGGCAATAACGCTAATGTTCGCAATACCGATTAATAAAATTAAGGCTACGGTATTAATGGAAGAATAGAATATTAAAACGCCGTGTTATAGAGAAAGTACACTATACGGATGACCGATAATAATTATAAAAAAAGATGAGGAGATTAAAAATGAAAACGGCAGTAATACAAACCGAAAACCTATGCAAGTCTTATATACTCGGCAAGCAGGGTGTCAATGTAATAAAGAATATGAATCTAGAGATCTACAACGGTGATTTTACCGTTATTATGGGAGCAAGCGGAAGCGGTAAATCTACACTTTTGTATTCGATAAGTTCTATGGATGCGCCGACTGCTGGAAAGGTTATGCTTTTGGGGCGTGAAATTACTTTACTCAAAGAGCAAGAGCTTAGTAAAATAAGGGCAAGCGAAATATCCTTTATTTTTCAAAGCATTAATCTCTTGCCGGATATGACCGCGTTTGAAAATATTGCTTACTACGGCTACAGTATGATGAGTAAAACATTAGCAAACGCTAAAACGGAGGAATTACTAAACAAATTCGGTTTGGACGGCGAGCGCAACAAGTATCCTTCAGAGATGAGCGGCGGACAATGTCAAAGGGTTGCGATAGCAAGAGCGGTTATCGGAAAGCCGAAAATTATTTTTGCCGATGAGCCTACGGGCGCGCTTAATTCCGGCGCAAGCCTAGAAGTTCTCAATCTGTTAACCGACATAAACACTAACGGGCAGAGTATTGTTATGGTAACACATGATATAAAGGCTTGCGCCAGAGGTAATAGACTGATATACTTAAAGGACGGGCGTATTACGGGCGATATGGATATGGGCAAATACAATCCTTTGGAACAATCCGAGAGAGAAGAAGTTGTTTTCAAATTTTTAAAAGAGCATAATTGGTAGTATGAAAGATTTAATTCTGATAATCGAGGACGACAAGGAATTGTCCGATATAATAAAAAATTATCTGGTTCGCGAGGGTTACGACGCGGCGCAAGTTTTTGACGGCAATAACGCTTTATATGAAATAATGCGGCTCAATCCTAAGGTCATTTTACTTGATATTATGCTTCCCGGTTTTGACGGGATAGAGATAATAAAAGAACTCAGGAGCAATTCTCATATACCGGTTATTGTCATTTCGGCAAAGTCTGCCGAATCGGATAAGCTATTGATGTTGGGATTGGGTGCGGACGATTATATGACCAAGCCTTTTTCTATGCGCGAAATGGTCGCAAGGGTTAAGGGGCAGATACGGCGCGAAAACGTATATACGCTTAAGAGCGACAAGGTAAAAGTATTCGGAAGCTTGAAGATAGACCCGGAAAGCTTTAAGGTTACCGCCGGAGACGCCGAAATATCGCTGACCGCAAAGGAGTTTAAATTTATTGACTTTTTAACTTCAAATCCGGATAAGGTTTTTTCAAAACAACAACTTTTAGATAGTGTTTGGGGATACGACGGATTTGTGGATGAAAATACTGTAAGTGTTTCTATCGCCTGGCTTAGAGAGAAATTATCGGCTTTTAATATAGACAATATAAAGACGGTTTGGGGAGTAGGTTATAAGTGGCAAAAATAAATCAGTTTAAAAAACTTTCTGTCATTGGTCTGATTATTTCCATAATACTTTTTATTATTTTTTTGATAAGCCTTTATTTTGTTATAAACAAATTTAATCAGATTGACCCGACAAAAGCAAGGCAGTATTTCTCTGTAATACAAAATGACTTATCGCAAGACAAAGAGCCGCAAACGGACGGCGCGGATTACGCTGTTATCGCCTTAGACTGATGCAATAGAATCAACCGTACCGAACCTTTCTAAAAATCAAAAAATTGACTTAAAACTATTGTCTTGTATAGACGGAACTATAGAAAAGAACCGCGTTTATTTTGCCGCGCCGTTTTTAAAAGACGGCGTGCAGAAAGGAACACTCGTTCTTTTGATTGAAAGAAATCTGGTAATAATCGGAGCGGGCGGTAATATTGTATGGCTTGCCGTATTAAGCTTGCTCTTTATTTCGGCTGTTTTTTTATTTGTGAAAACGGCTTTAATTATCAAAGAAGAAATAGCTTTTCCGCTTAAAACATTATGTAAAATTGCCAATAAAATGGCGGGCGGGGATTACGGCGAAAAATTACTTTATGATTATAATGATGAAATGGGCGGATTGTGTCACGATTTGGAAGTTTTACGCGACGCGCTTGTTTCGTCACGCAACAGAGAGCGCGAGCTTAAAAAGAATGAAAAATTTCTTCTTGCTTGCATTTCACACGATTTAAAAACGCCTTGAGCGTAATTACGGGAACCGCCGAAAGTCTGAATGACAATATTATAACGCCTGAACAAGCGGCAACGGTTATTTTAAATAAGGCTATAATGCTTAATAAATTAATCGACGACATATTGGAACAGACTAAAACCGAATTGGGCGAATTCTCGATTAATAAAACCGAGTGTTATGCAAAAAATTTTTTTGAAAAAGAAATAACGGGTTTAGAGCGTCAAGCAAAAAAGAAAGGCTTGCACTTTATTATATCCGCTTGCCCCGACTGTATTATCAACATAGACAAGCAACGTATTTTGCAGGTAATGGAAAATCTTATCGGCAACGCTATTAAATACACTAAAGAAGGCGGTTCTGTAACGGTAGATTTTGAGATAAAAGAGAAAAATTTGACCGTGTCCGTAGTTGACACGGGAACGGGTATTCCCGCGCAAGATTTACCGTTCATTTTTGATAAGTTTTTCAGAGGTGAAAAAGCCAGAAATTCGGAAACATCGGGTTCAGGTTTGGGGCTTCCGATAGCTAAATATATTGTTGAAAAACACGGCGGCAAAATCGAATGCGATACTCTTTTGGGAAAAGGAACTGAAATACGCTTTTCGTTGCCGCTAGAATAAATGATTGATGACCTAAATATGTTTTTTTATAATCTTTTTCCCTATATATTTGACATCGGGTTAGAAAAGGGTATATAATTTTATTTAACGGAGGATAATAATGAAAGGGTTTAAAAAATTAATTTTTCTGGCGATAGCTGTAATTATATCAATAGCGTTGACCGCTTGCAGTACGTTTGAAGGTTTTGATGACGATGCGGCAATATTAAAACAAAAAGGTTCAAGTACAGTCGGTTCAATTGAATCGCCGTCGGCAAGCGAATATTTTATGAGAGCGGAAAAATTCAACGGCGTAAAGACTATTAAATCAATAATGGTACCCGAAAATCCCGTATTTGATTTGACGCTTAATATTGATTCGGGCAGGTTTAAGGTTGTGCTGGTGAAAGATAACTCAGTTACCAGAATTTGCGATAAGAATACCGATGAGCCTGTTGCGGTAACTTTAAATAGCGGAACTTACAGTTTGCGGATTGTCGGAGAGGACGCAAAATTCCAATTTACTTTTGTTTATAATTCGTACCAATAAAATCAAAATTTTTCCGCAACAAACTGTTGCTTGTTTTTACCGGACGGTAATGTTATAATATAAAAGTAAAAACAAGGGAGAATGCAGTTATGGAAATAGCAAGCAGGATTTTTGAAGTTAGGAAGAAGAGCGGTTTGACGCAAGAAGCGTTTGCTGACAAGCTTTTTGTTACACGGCAGGCGGTTTCAAGATGGGAAAACGGCGAAACGACACCCTCTATTGATACGCTTAAATCAATTACGGAAATTTTCAAAGTGGACGCAAACTCGTTGATTGGCGGCGGTGAGCCGGTTTTTTGTCAAAGCTGCGGAATGCCGCTTAAAAAACTAGATGACTTTGGTACAAACTCTGAAAAAGGTATTGACGGCGATTTCTGCACCTATTGCTTTCAAGATGGTAATTATACTTTCAACGGTACAATGGAAGAGGCGGTTGAGCATAATCTGAAATTTTTGGACGAGTTCAATAAAGACAGCGGTACAAATTATACGCCGGACGAGGCGAGAAAAATTCTTTTGCAGTTTTTTCCGACATTGAAACGCTGGAAGCAAAGTTAACGGAATAATTAAGTATTTTTAGAATGAAAGCGGCAAGGAAAACTTTGCCGCTTTTTTATGTTTTAAAATAAGATAAAAAATTTAAAATAATAAATAACCGTTTGTTCATTTATTATATTTTCTGCCGTTTATTCCCATACACTTGACATTGTTTGCGGGAATAAACTATAATTTTATATTATATTAATTTTTAAGATTTTTTAATTGTATACTTAAAATTGATAGAATTTAGTAATTAGTATCGGGAGATAAATAATGCAAAGATTGATTGAAGTGCAAAATTTGACAAAGACTTTCGGAGCCTTTAAAGCGGTTGACGGGATTAGTTTTGACGTGGCGGCGGGTTCGTTTTTTGCGTTTTTAGGGCAAAACGGCGCGGGGAAGAGTACAACGATAAATATTTTAATCGGACTTCTATCTAAAGACGGCGGAGTCGTCAGTTACGGTCAAAATCAAAGCATTGACGAATTTAAAAGCCAAATAGGCGTTGTTTTTCAAAATAATGTTTTTGACGATAAGCTGACGCAGAAAAGAAAATTTGCAGCTTTACGGAATGTTTTATTTACCCGACAGAGCGGCGATGAACAAAAGATACGGGGAAGTTATTTCGCTGTTCGGCTTGGAAGAAGTGGAGAAAAAACGTTTCGGTACTCTTTCGGGCGGTCAAAAACGGAAAGCGGAAATAGCGCGGGCGTTGTTTTCTTCACCGAAAATTTTATTTTTGGATGAGCCGACTACGGGGCTTGACCCGAAGACCAGAATGGATGTATGGGATATCTTGCATAAGGTACGGCGGGAAACCGGAATGACATTATTTTTGACTACGCATTATATGGAAGAAACGGCGGAAGCGGACAAGATTGTCATTATTCACAAGGGTAAGAAGATGTGCGAGGGCAGTCCGTCGGAACTAAAAGCACGTTTTTCTTACGATAAGCTTTTTATTGTGCCGAAAAATGAAGCCGAATTTGAAAAAAAGCTTTCAAAGCAAAAATTAACTTACAGAAAAACCGCGGATAATTATTTAATCCGTATTGACGATACAGTAGAATCAATAGAGATATTAAACGCTCTTAAAGATAATATACGTTTTTACGAGGTAAAAAAGGGTTCTATGGACGATGTTTTTTTGATCTTTTTGTCGGTGAGTCTATCAAGGAGGATATTGCGGAATGAAAAATATTATAGCGTTCACAAGCCGTAATACCAAATTATTTTTAAGAGATAAAGCGACTTTTTTCTTTTCAATAATGAGTTCGCTAATTATGATTTTATTGTATTTTTTGTTTATCGCAAAAACATATATTGACGGTATAAATCAAAACGTTACATTTTTGTCCGAGAGCGCAGCCGGCTTTGTCGTTTATTTGCAAATGATGGCGGGCGTGCTTGTGCTTAACTCAATGTCGCTGTCGCTTGGAATGTTTACCGGTATGGCAAAAGACTTTGAAACGCAAAAATTAAACAGCTTTTTGACAACGCCCATAAAAAAACACGAACTCTTAATATCTTATTTTATAGGCGGAGTGATTGTTTCCTTTGTTTTGAATCTAATTACTTGGATTATAACGGTCTTTCTGATTGGTATTATTACCGGTTATTGGGTCGCTGTTTCAACTTTTTTCTTAGGTTTGATTGTTCTTGTCGTTGCGTCTTTAATCAGCTCGTCTATTATGATGCTTCTTACTGTAGTAGCCAAATCCTCTACGGCGCTCGGCGTAATCAACGGCGTTGCGGGTACGTTCTTAGGTTTTGTTTGCGGAATTTATATGCCGTATTCAAATTTAGGAAATGGTGTTAAAGCGGTAGGCTCTTTCTTTCCCTTCACACATCTGACAATCTGGTTCAAAAATATTGTCTTAAACGACGCGTTTAATCAAATAGGTATAGCAAGGGAAGCAAAAGACGTATTAATGAACGAATGGTTTACCGCAAACGGCGTAGGTTTTTGCGGACTTGACGCTCCGTTATGGCTGATGATGTTGATATCGGGTGTTGTCGCGGCGGTATGTATTTACGTGTCGGGGGTACTAATAAAAAAACGTATCAAAAGCAATTAGGAAGTAAAAAAATTTTCATTAAAAAATACGTATGATTATTAGTGAAAAATCGCGGGGTTCGATAAAAGAAAATATAAGAAAAATTAGAGGAATGCGGATATGGTTATAACAAAATCTCCGAGCGGTGCGTTAAGCCCTTATTATTATAAAGGCGGTTATTTTCACGGAATCCATTACGGCAGTTTTTTTGACGATACGGAAGCGTTTTACGAAATGATGGCGGCTGAAGAAAGATTTATTTTAAAATCACCGCAAGAACGCAGAATAATGATAGATTTATATGAAACAAAAATGTCGAATGCTGTAATTTTAGAATTTGCCGCTCATATTGAAAGAATCCGCTCAAGAATAATTAAACTAGCAATATCTTGCGAGAAGGCTAAGCTTAGAGCGTTACGAAAAGCATTATCGGCAAATACCTCATTGGCAAAAGGAGCTATGTTTTTTACGCCCGATATGGAAGAAGGGAAAACTTGGCTTGTAAGCAATTAAATTAATTATAATTAAAACGGAGGATAAAAAACAATGGCAGATAAAATGACTTATGAGGATTTTATAAAAGGACTTGACTCGTTTACGGAAAGCTTTGTTACGCCAATACATAATGCTTTGACGGAAAAAGGTTATAAGACGGAAGTAAAGCCCGCGGCGCAAGGGCCTGTTGTATCATACTTAACACCCAAAACAAAAAAGACGGTATTTAATTATGTGTTCCGTAAAAATGGAATGCAGGTGCGTATTTACGGCGATAACTTGCTTAAATACCAAGATTTTTTGAAAACTTTGCCGGAAAGTCTTGTAAACACTATGGATAAAGCGTCCGCGTGCAGGTTTTGTAACGCGCGTTGTCCTAAAGGTTATACTCTTTCGGTAAACGGCAATGAAGCGGTTAAATGCAGGTACGGAGCGTTTTTGTTTGCTTTGACGCCTGAAACCGCGCCGTTTATTAAGGCTTTTATTGAAAAAGAAGTATCTGAAAGAGCTAATTAATTTAAAAAGAAGTATCTGAAAGAGAAAATCAACTAAAGAAGTAAACGATAATTAATACTAGATAATTTAATGCGGGGAGTAGAACGTGAAAACAATAGCTGTAATAGAGGATGACGTTGAAATCGGGAACGCGATAGAGGAACTTTTGAGCTTGGAAGGATACAGCGTTAAACGCGCATATTCGGGAACCGAAGCTTTGATGCTTTTAGCCGCGACAAAACCGCAGCTTGTGCTTTTGGATTTGAACTTGCCCGGACTTAATGGCGAGGAAGTTTTGAAACATATCAAAAATATTCCAGTCATAATTTTGAGCGCAAAATCAAGCGTAGGCGATAAAGTCAAAAACTTGATTGCGGGAGCGTCGGATTATATAACAAAACCGCTTGACAACGATGAGCTTTTGGCTAGGATTGTCGTGCAGCTTAGGCAAAGCGCGTCGGACGACGGCGATATTTTGAAATGGAAAAATATCGAGCTTGACAAAAAAACATATTCGGTTACGGCGGCAGGCGCGGCGGTAAAACTTACAAAAACTGAGTTTGCGATTTTACAGCTTTTTTTATCAAACCCGAAAAATGTATTTTCAAAGGGCGCGATTGTAGAAAAAATAAGCGAGTATACCCCCGACGGCGAGGAATCGAGTATTAGCGTCCACATATCAAGCTTAAGGCATAAACTGAGCGCGGCGGCAAATGAGGATTATATAGAAACGGTGTGGGGAATTGGTTTTAAGTTAATTACTTAACGAGATTTTGTATAGTTACCTTAAAGCAAGAAGCCTCTCGTAAAGGATCGTTAAATCCGTTATCAATAGCATTGCTCTTAGCTTTTAAATTATTTATAAATATCTTAAATCTTAATAAAATCTTTAAACTTTATTATAAAAAAATTAAAATATTTCGGTTATACTGACGGCATAATAAAAATTCAAGGAGGCAGGCTAAATGGAATACATTTTGCAAACTTACGGGCTTACAAAAGCCTACAACACAGTTAAAGCCGTCAACAATGTAAATATGAACATACCGAAAGGAGCTATTTACGGTTTTGTCGGACGCAACGGGTCGGGAAAAACCACGCTTATCCGTATGGTAACGGGACTGATTAACAAAACGGACGGAGATTTTTCTCTCTACGGAGCAAGCGAAAAGTCGGAACTCGCCAAAGCGCGCAGACGAATTGCGGCGGTTGTTGAAACACCGTCAATTTATCTGAATATGACCGCGTATGAGAATTTGAACCTTCAATGTAAGCTGCTAGGGATTAATGAAGCTATAATTGACGAAACATTAAGAACCGTAAATTTAATACACGCGGGCAAAAAGAAAGCCAAAAACTTTTCACTCGGAATGAAACAGCGGTTGGGCATCGCTATCGCGTTGATTGGAAGTCCGGATTTTCTTATTTTGGACGAGCCGACAAACGGGCTTGACCCGGAAGGAATAATCGAAGTAAGAGAATTATTGCTTAAGCTGAACAGAGAAAAAAATATTACGGTGCTTGTTTCCAGTCACATTTTGGGCGAACTAAGCAAAATCGCTACTCATTACGGTTTTATTAACCAAGGCGTACTGATTAGAGAATACTCGGCAACCGAGCTTAACAATCTTTGCCGCAAACGCATTAAAGTAAGTATTGCATCAACAAAAGATATTCCCTCTATTATTTCTAAGTTTTCCGGCGTAACGGATTATAAAATTTTGTCGGATACGGAACTCGATATTTTCGGTGAAATTGATTTGACCGATTTTGCTATCGCATTAAAGGAAGCGGGCATTCAGTTGATAAAAATTACCGAGCATAACGAGGACTTAGAGAGTTTTTATATCAATCTTGTGGGAGGAAAAAACTAAAATGATTAAATTATTAAAAGCTAATTTTTATAAATTAACAAAAGAAAAATCAATTTTTGTTATAATGGGCATATCGCTGGGCGTTTCGTTGATATCGATAATAGTTTATAAAATAATCGGCAATTTCTCAACAGCCGGTTTAAGTATTTCTGGAATGGTAAACGGTGAAACTCTATTTTTGTCGGGTATCCAATTAGGACAGAACGCCGGAATGCTGATGGCGTTAGGAATCTCAATATATGTCGGCAAAGAGTTTTCACAAAACACTATACGTAATAAAATTGCTATAGGTTACAGCAAATCTAAAGTTTATTTATCCAATCTTATTATGTCGGTTGTAATCAGCTTGATTTTATATATAGTTTATGAACTGGCGGCTTTATGTATCGGAGTACCGATTTTCGGCTGGGGCAAGACCTTTGTGTTTACTGAATTTTTGCGTCAGCTTGTCAATTCGCTGTTTATTCTTGTTACCGTAAGCTCGGTTGTCAATATGATTGCGATGCTTTCAAGAAATATGGTTACGGCGATATTAACCAGCATGGTAGGAATAATTATGTTTTCGGCAATTTTAGGCGGAATTAATGCGATACCACTTGAAAACGGAGCAAAAACCTTTGTAGAGATAATATTGAAGTCCAACTTTTTGGGACAGTCTGTCTTAATAGGAACGACTAATACAGTATCGTTTATGGTGTGGGTAATTGTTTCGTCAATCATTTTTACCGCCGGAAGTACGGCGCTCGGTTGCTATTTATTCGAAAGAGCGGACGTTAAATAAAAATCACAAATAACGTATATTGCCGATTTGTAAAATAATTAAGAGGTAAATATGCCCGTAATAATTTTAAGTATTGTTGTTGTAATAATGTCAGCCGCGCTCATATTTTTGGGCGTCAGGCTGGCATTATATAAATTTGCGGCAAAGAGGATTGCCGAAAGGCTTGACTTCATAATAAACAACGATACCAATATAGGTATTGATTTTGAGGTTCGGGAAAAAAATCTTACAATCCTAACAAATACTCTTAATAAGGATATAGGTAAACTAAAAAAACTAAAAAATGAATACAAGAAAAAAGATATTGAATTAAGAGAATCTATCGCTAATATTTCACACGACTTAAGAACGCCGCTTACGGTAATAACTAGCTATGTAAATCTTATCGAGCGTAACGGTTCGATTACGGAAAAAACGCGAAACAGCTTGGATATTATAAAAAACCGCGCGGCGGCAATGACCGCTTTGATTGAGGAGCTTTTCAGTTATTCGCTGTACGAAAGCGAACAGTTTTCTTTAGAGCCTGGTGACGTTTGCGTTAACGACAGTTTGGAAACAATTCTGACCGGATTTTACAGTATTATTACGGAAAAAGGCATTACTCCGCAAATTAGTATTACGGATACGGTAGTTAAAAGAAGGCTGGATATTAAAGCTTTTGACCGTATTGTCGGCAATATTCTAAATAATATGGTTAAGTATTCGGACGGCGATATGAACGTAAGCTTGAAACCGGACGGCGAAATTATTTTTTCGAATACCGCGCGTAATCTTGATACGGTGGCGGTCGGAAAATTGTTTAACCGGTTTTTTACCGTTGAGGACGGCGGTTCTTCTACGGGACTGGGGTTATCCATAGCAAAAATCTTGACGGAGCGTATGGGCGGCAGCATAAGCGCGGATTTGGCGGATAGTAAGCTGTCCGTTCATTTAAAATTTTAGATAATTTAAATACGGGGTGAAAATGCAATATAACGTTTTGATTGTGGACGATGAAAAAATGCTTGGCAGTATGACTGCCGAGTATTTTAACGCATTCGGCGTTAAGACAACGGCGGTGACTACGGCGGAACAATGTTTGACATTTTTAAAAAATAATCAAACGGATTTAATCCTTTTAGACATTAATTTAAATGAAAGCAGCGGTTTTGAGCTGTGTAAGATAATCCGCGAAAGTTACAATACGCCGATTTTTTTTGTAAGCGCGAGGCTGTCAACAGATGACATGCTGATAGCTCTCAACATAGGCGGCGACGACTACATAACAAAGCCGTATGAACTGAATGTACTGCTCGCAAAAATCAAGGCAAGATTAAAGCGCGAGGAAAGCAAAAAAGAATCGGCGGCTATTTTAGAAACCGGTGATATACGGTTGGATTTTACAAAAATGAAAGCGTTTAAGGACGGCTTGGATTTGGAATTGAAAGCTAAAGAATTCAAACTGCTCGCTTATTTTATCAATAATAAAAATAAGATTGTGACAAAAGACGAAATATTAAATAATGTATGGGGAGATAATTATATTTCGGACGGCGCGCTTAATATTCAGATTTTTCGGTTAAGAGAAAAAATTGAAAAAAACTTAAACGAGCCGCAATATATAAAAACGGTTTGGGGGCAGGGCTATATTTTTGAGGTGAAGGAATGACACACAGGATAATACTGTTTTTGACGGTTTGCTGTGTTGCTGTTTTAAGCGCTGTTACGCTGTCGGCTTTATATAAAGCTCCCGTTAAACCCGACTTGGTAGAACTTAACCGTATAAAAATCAGCGTCGAAACCGCCGAAGATTTTTCGGATTTCGCGTTTGATTCTAAATACGACTTTACTGTGATATCCTTGCCCGACGGCGAGGTTTTGTTTTCTACGGTAAAGACAGAGAAAATGCCGCTTACGGAGAGGATAAACCGCGCCGCGACCGGCTATGACAACGTGCTTGATTTTGAATCCGTTAATTTCAACTGTAAGATAATTGTCTATACCGGCAAGCTTTTAATTGAGGGGCGGGCGGGACGCACGGTGGCTGTTATTTTTGCGCTTGTTATTACAAGTGTTATGATAGGGTATTATTACTATTATATGCGAGTAAGGCTTTATAGACCGTTTAAAAGGCTTAAAGGGTTTGCCAAAAATATAGCGTCGGGAAATCTTGAAACCGCACTGCCTATGGACAAGGATAATCTATTCGGAGAATTTACCGAAAGCTTTGACATAATGCGCGAGGAACTAAAGGCTGCAAAGCAGAAAGCCTTAGACGAAGAGCGGAGTAAAAAAGAGTTAATCGCAACGCTTAGTCACGATATAAAGACGCCTGTATCCGTTGTCAAGGCGGCTGCGGAACTTTTGGAAATAAGCGAGCAAGATGAAAAAAAACTCGCTAATATTGAGGCTATTCAAGCGAAGGTTTTGGAAATTGATACGCTTATTACGGATTTATTCAGTTCTGCTTTGCATGATTTATCCGAATTAAAAATTGAAATAAGAGATGTTGAATCGAATCAAATTGATGAAGCAGTTCGCTGCGCCGACCCTTTAAAAAAAGCCGGTATATTAAATAAAATACCGACGTGTCTTGTAAAAGCGGACGCTCTCAGATTAGGTCAGATTTTTGGAAATATCATTGCTAATTCATATAAATACGCGGGAACTCAAATTGAAATAAGCTTTGCGCTTATAGACCGCTATTTGAAAATATCCTTTAAGGATTTCGGTTTGAGTTTGGATGAAAGCGAATTGCCGCTGATTACACAAAAATTCTTCAGGGGTAAAAATTCCGCTGATAAACAAGGCGCGGGATTGGGTTTGTATATATGCTCTCAGCTTTTACAGCGTATGGGCGGAAGCCTTGATTTTAATTTAGAGAAAGACGGCTTGCGGGTTGACGTAAGCCTTATGTTAAGCTAGGATAATAACGGCGGAAATATAGGTAAAGAACAAGGCGAATTAGCTATTTTGACAGTAACGCGCTATTAAAATGCGTTATTATAACAAAAAAGGCAAAAACGGGGTTTCTAAGCAAGTATATCCGCCGTTATTTCTTACAAAAAATTAATAATTGTGTAATACATTTGTAAAGCATTATTTTTTGTAATCCGCTAGACTAAAGACTGTAAATAAGATTACAAAATTTATGGAGGAACCTATGGAAACAATCTTAAAAACAAACAAGCTTTGCAAAACATTTTCTAGCGGAGGAGTACAACAGCACATCTTAAAAAATTTGGATGTGGAGATTTATAAAGGCGACTTTACCGCTATAATGGGGCCGTCGGGCAGCGGAAAGTCAACGCTTTTATACGCGCTCAGCGGTATGGACAGACCGACTTTAGGCGATATTTTTTATTCGGGAAAGGACAATATCGCTCTACTTAACGAAGATAAATTAGCGGAATTCCGCAGTCAACATTGCGGTTTTGTATTTCAACAGATTTACCTTGTGGACAGTATGTCGTTATTAGATAACGTGTTGCTTAGCGGTTTGCTTGTAAATAAAAATAAATCCGAAGTTTTAATTAAAGCAAAACAATTACTTAATACGGTCGGAATTGACGAAAAACTGTATCATAAATTCCCGTCGCAAGTGTCCGGCGGTGAGGCGCAAAGAGCAGGTGTAGCGAGAGCGGCGGTTACAAATCCCGCAATACTGTTTGCCGATGAGCCGACAGGGGCATTAAATTCACAAAACGCAAAAGCGGTTTTGGATATCCTTTCAACACTTAACGGTAAAGGGCAAAGCGTAGTTATGGTTACGCACGATATTAATTCGGCTTTACGCGCCGACCGTATAATGTACTTAAAAGACGGAAAAATTGAGGGCGAATTAAGGCTGGATAAATACACAGGCGAAAACGATGAACGTAAGGAAAAAGTAAGAGAGTTCCTTGCAAAGTTAGGGTGGTAAGCGCTGCGCTTCCCGCCAAACGCGAATCGGCACTACGCCTTCGGCTTGTTTAATCCGATTCGGCGGGACTTTTACAGAGAGTCCTTTTGCGGCGCGTGTCCGCGAAAATCATTTTAAAAAATTAAAAGGGAATTATTGATTATGAATATATTAAAACTTGTTTTTGCAAACATAAGAAAAAGAAAGGGCGCGGGCATAACCTTTTTAGTTATGGTAATGTTAGCCGCGCTTATGCTCTCAATCAGTCTTTCGCTGATGATAGGCGGAGCGGATTTTTACGATAAAAAGGTTGATGAACTCAATGCGCCGCATTATTTTGCATGCATCCATACCGACAGTTATGAGGATAGTTTTTATACCTTTGCCAAAAATTATAACGGTACAACGGATGTCAGCGAAACGGCATTGTTATTAAGTGTAGGTACTTGGAAAATGAAATCTGCCGAATCAACCGGCTCCGTGCTTTTTGCGGATGAATCCGAAACGGCGGATAAAGCTTTTTCTAAACTGTCCGTCATTGATAAGCATTCGGTTAAGTCCTCCGATATGGTTATTTTGTCATATAATTTTATGTCACAAGGTATTAAATCCGGCGAAAAAATAATTTTAGAATTAAGCGGCAAAAATTATGAGTTTACAGTTTATGGGTTTTATGAAGATGCAATAACAGGAGCAAGCACCAACGGAGGTACACTGGCTTATATCGACAGTGAGCGGTTTAAGACTTTTAAAACAGATGAAAATTATTCTGAATACGTAAATTTATCAGTAAGGTTTGAAAAAAGCGAAATGAGCAGAGCTTTTAAAACGGATTTCGGAAGATTTGCTAATCTGCAAAATAATGAAGTGGTTATTACTACATTTGATTCCGCTAAAGCAGGCGCAATGACGTTTATAAATATGATGTCTTTGATTTTGATTGCATTTTCTTTGATTATTTTAGTAATAGCGTTTATCGTTGTGGTCTTTAGTATCTCAAACAGTATAGCGGAAGACATAAACACAATCGGCGCGTTAAAAAGTATAGGTTACAAAAATAACGCGTTACGTTTGAGTCAGCTTATACAATATTTACTAATAGCTGCGACAGGAAGTATCGCGGGAGTTTTACTCTCATTGTTCACTTTTGGATTTATAGGTAATATAATAGCGGGAACTTCAGGGCTTTTATGGCTAAGAGGCTCTAATATTATTCCTATTATAATTACTATTTTAATTTTATGCGGCTTGACTTGCTTGATTTCTCATCTCACTACCCGTAAGTATAAAAAAATTACTCCGATAAACGCATTGAGGCAAGGTGAGTCCAATCATTCTTTTAAGAAAAATGTTATGCCTTTAGAAAAATATAAATTACCTTTAAATCTGCATTTAGGAATTAAGAGATTCTTTAACGGCGTAAAAAACAATATAACGCTTTGCGCTATAGTTACTCTTTTAGTTTTTGTAACTTCTTTTGTCTATATTTTAAGCTATAATTTCAATACCGACAGAACGGCTATGATTCAAATGGTAGGTTTGGAAATGAGCGATGTTTTTATTATGGCAAATCCCGGGACAGATATTGATGTAATTAATGCGGAATTATTATCGTCAACAGAAGTTAACCATACAATATTGACCGGTGATATGACGTGTTATATTAATGATACGGAGGATTCAGCCATGGCTATGGTTGACTATTCGCAGCTTACTATAAATACGGTAGTTAAAGGCGAACAGCCGAAATTTAATAACGAAATAAGCCTTGGGTCTGTTACAGCGCGTACAATAGGCAAGGATGTCGGGGATACCGTTATCGTTGAAATATACGGGGTAATCAGGAGTTATGTTGTTGTAGGAGTTACACAAAACATAGCCAACGGCGGAGTAGGCTGCAACATAACGCTTGACGCTATGCTTATTCATAACAGCGCCTTTAAAATGGATACAATTAATGTTTATTTAAATAACGGCGTAGTCACCAAAGATTATTGCGATATGCTAAAAAATACTTACGGCAATAAGATATTGATAGTGGATACGGAAGAGCAAATGGATACTATCTTAAGTTCGATGGGTGGACCGCTCGGTTTAATTTCTATGATTATGATTGTTGTTACGGCGGTTATAATAGCGTTTGTATTGTTCTTAATCATAAGCGCGTTGATACGTAAGCAGAAAAAAGAATTCGGAATAATGAAAGCACTCGGATATAAAAACCAACATTTAATACTTCAAGTGTTAATACTGTTCTTACCCGCACTGATTATTGGAACAGTTGCCGGTGTGTTGCTTGGTTTTGTTGCAACTAATCCGTTTATGTCTGTAATTCTATCGGCAGGCGGTATATTGAAACCGTACTTCATTATTCCCGCGCTTCCGACAATCCTAATCGGTTTGGGAATCTTCGGCGTAAGCGTAGCTGCGGCTTACTTAATAGCTTCCCGTCTTAAAAAAATCTCGCCGCAAAAGCTGATTGTTGAGAATTAAAGAGTTTTTACCAACCGCTTTACGTTTTAAAACTTCTTTTGTAATGATAAGTTATTTCGTAGATTTGCGGATTCCTTTACTTTAATAATAATAAAAATATATCAATCAGTTATAAAAAGGCTGTAACAAGGAAAATTTAGTTATAGCCTTTTTTTGTTGTGTTATTTTGTGTAAATTTTATATTCTAAAGAAAATAATAAAGATTGTTTTTGAAGGATTATTATTTATAAGGGTTTAATAAATGATTTAAAGCGTCAAAATATATTATGTTTTTTTAAAAATAGCGTTGACCTTTGAGCGGATTAGGAGTATAATAATATCTTAGGAATGTGTAGTTTTCACTAAGTTGATTTTTTATAAGAGCGGCTTTATAAGCGGTTTCTAAAGATAAAGGAGAGGTTATGGCGAATTTGACGGCGGCTATATTTATCGGAGCGTTTAATTGGTATGGGTTTTTAATAGCTTTCGGTATAATTATTTGCTTTACGATGGCATATTTTATCGCTAAGTACAGAGGGCTTGACCCCGATATGATTTTTGATATCGCAATTGTGTGCGTTCCGTCTGCAATCATCGGCGCAAGGGTTTACTTCTTAATTTTTGAGGCGATAAACGGCGTAACCTACAATTTTTGGCAAGCGATAGGTTTTGCAAACGGAAAGTTCGATTTTTCTAATGGCAACTTCGGACTCAAAGGTTTAGCTATTTACGGCGGAATTATTGGCGGCGTTTTAGGAGGACTTGCTCTCCACCAGTATTATAAAAAGAAAGGCAAGGATATAAAGTTTACTCAAATGATGGATTTAGCGGCTCCGCTTTTTTTGGTAGGACAATGTATAGGGCGGTGGGGTAATTTCGCAAATCAAGAGCTTTACGGCGCGGAGATTACCAATAGTTTTTGGCAGTTTTTTCCTATCGCTGTAAAGGTTAACGGAGTGCATTATCAAGCGTTGTTTTTCTACGAATCCTTTTTAAATTTAATCGGCGCGTGTTTATTGTTGTATCTGTATATCGGGAAAAGACGCAGTTTTCCGGGTTTTATAATGGCGGGATACTGTATTTGGTACGGTTTTACGAGAATAATACTCGAAGGTATGCGCCAAACCGAATTTATTCTATATATTATTCCTGGTATTTTGCCCGCTTCGCAATTTGTAAGCGCATTAATAATTATAACCGGTATTGCCGCAATAATCGCTATTTGTTACCGCGCGAGGCAATACGGTGAACGTATTCCGCTTTTTGTCAGTCAAAAAGATTGGAAAGAAACCGGATATGATTTGAAATTTTGGGGAGAGCAAAAACCGATTTTTGCACGGCAAAGCAAAGTAACCTTTGAAGAAGTTGACGAGGAAGACGCGTATTGGATGGAAAGTTCGGAGAATGGCGGCGAAAACGCTGATGGTAAAAAACCGCAAAAAGACATTACGAAAAAGGCAGACGGCGGTGCCGGCGGCGCGGACGGAATTGACAAACCGGTTAAAAAACAAGGTATGTCCGTAGCGAAAGCTGAAGCCGGACTAAAAAAAGAAGAGGTTGATAAACCCGAAAGCAAAAAAGAAGAAATCGATAGACCGGTTAAAAAACAAGGTATGTCAGTAGCGAAAGCCGAAGCCGGACTAAAAAAAGAAGAGGCTGATATACCCGAAAGCAAAAAAGAAGATACCGATAAATCGGTTAAAAAACAAGGTATGTCAATAGATGACAAGCAGAAATAAAGCTAGAAAAAACATAAGAAGATACCGACAGACAAGAGTAAACGGTATAGATTATAGGAAGTTAAAATGCGTAACCTTACTTTAATGACGGATTTGTATCAAATAACAATGATGCAAGGATATTTTGAACACGGACAAGCAGGCAAAAAAGCTGTGTTTGATTTGTTTTTCAGAAAAGGCAGATTAAACTACGCTATTACCGCGGGACTAAGTCAAGCGATAGAGTATATTAATAATTTAAAATTTACCGACGAGGATATAACTTATTTAAAAGGGCTTAATATTTTTAAAGAGGATTTTTTAAAATATCTCAACGGTTTTAAATTCAACGGAGATATAGACGCGGTACCTGAAGGTACGGTAGTATTTGCGGGTGAGCCTATATTAACGGTTAAAGCGGATTTAATCGAAGCGCAGTTAATAGAATCGGCTTTATTGAATATTATTAATCACCAAACATTGATTGCGTCTAAAGCCAGACGCATAAAAACGGCCGCGGGAAAGGCACAGATAGTTGAATTCGGGCTAAGACGCGCTCAAGGTCCCGACGCGGGGATTTACGGTACGCGAGCAAGTATTATCGGCGGATGTCAGGCAAGCAGCAATGTTTTAGCTGCTAAAGAATTCGGAATAATGCCTAAGGGTACGCATTCACATAGTTGGGTTTTGAGCTATCCGACCGAAATAGACGCGTTCAGAGCGTTTGCGGAAAGTTATCCGGACAGTTGTCTGTTGCTTGTAGATACTTATGACACTTTAAAGAGCGGTGTTCCAAACGCAATTACGGTTTTTAACGAGATAAAGGCAAAGAGACATAAGCCGGTAGGTATCAGAATTGACAGCGGCGATTTGAGTTATCTTTCAAAAAACGCGCGCAAAATGCTCGATGAAGCGGGTTTTTCAGACGCAATAATTTTTGCGAGCGGCGATATAGACGAAAACGTATTGACGAGCCTTATTATGCAGGGCGCAAAAATAGACGTTTACGGCGTGGGGACAAAGCTCATTACCAGCGAGGATATTCCGTCGCTCGGAGGAGTTTATAAGCTTGTTTCAATTGAAGAGGACGGGCAAATGCTTCCAAAAATGAAATTAAGCGACTCCGAAACAAAGATGACCAATCCGGGTGAAAAAGAATTATACAGACTTTACGATAAAAATACTAAAAAAGCTTTGGCGGACTTGATTGCGCTTAAAGGCGAGGTTATAAGTAAACCGCTTACGATTGTACACGAATACGAGCGGTTCAAAAAACTTACGCTCAATGATTACGAAATTAAAAACTTAAGAGTGCCTGTTTTTAAAGCGGGGAAGCTTGTGTACGATACTCCGCCGCTTTCTGAAATAGTCAAGCATTCAAAAGAAGATATAAATACATTTTGGGAAGAATACAAGCGATTGATTAATCCTGAAATTTACAAAGTGGATTTGTCCGACGGCTTGTACGAGCTTAAATACAGCTTACTTCATAAATTGCACGGCGGTTAATTACAGATAATTCGGAGGGTTTTATGGCGGATTTTGAAATCGTAAAAAAAGGCTATGACACGGCTCAAGTAGATAGCTTTATTAAAAAGCTCAGTTATGAGCATTCAAAATTGACGGATGAACAACTGGAGCGTATTATTCAAATGCGTGAAAAAACCGCACAGCTTGAAGCGGAAATCGCGGAATATAAAAAGCGTGAGAAATTGGTTAGCTCGGCTATTGTTAACGCTGTCGCTAAGGCTGACGAAATTGAAAAAGTTGCCAAGCAAAAATATAATATGGAGCTGCAAAGCCTTAAGCTGTTTCATATAAAATGGCTTTCATACTATAAACAAATCATCGAAAAATATCCGCTGGATGCTAATTTGTCCGAAGCAAATATATTTAATTCTAATCTCGCTAAGGTTTTTGATAATATCGAGCTTGAAGACTTGCAAGAAGAAGTAAGAGAAATTAAGGCAAGCCCGACAAAAAAAGAGCCTGAAAAAGAGCAAAAACGCAACAAAAAAAGCGAAGCGGAGCGGCAATACGAACAGGAAAGCCGCCGCATAAGCGCGTTGAATTCTTCTAAAGGCGTAAATTTAAACGCGGTTACGCAGTCTCTTAGTATCGATGAAAGCGACGACAGATTTTCTAAAGTGCTGTCAAGCTTCGGGAAAAGATTTGAACCTATGGATAATATAAGGGATTATTACAATGCGTCAGGCGAAGAAAATATTCCTTCAAAACAGACCGATGCCGAAAAGAAACTAGAAGAAGAAAAAACCCTCGTAAAAAACGAGGATTCCGTTAAACCGACAAAAAAAGCGGCGAAAACGCTCCCTAAAGAAATACCGCCGAGTGACAGCGGTTTTTCTATCGATGAAGCGTTGAATCCTAACGAGGATTTAATGACGATTATGAAATCACTAGGAATAATCGATTAGTTAGTTTTAAATTTGTGTTGAAGCAGCGAGAAGTTAGAAACGCATTGTGAACACCGTACAGCGTAGATATTTGCTCTTAAAAGTATTTAGACGGTAAGTAGAATAAAATGCGGCATAAAAAAATCCCGCTATAAGCCGTTCGAAGATAATCATAACCCGCAACATGTGCAGGTGGGTGTGGTAGCGTTAACGCTGTAGTCTACCTCGTGATAAAGCATTCAAATCCCGAATGCGGAGGTGAAAGACGTATTCGTAACGACAGCCGGCTCCCGTTTATTAACTGTGGTTAATGATTAAAATCTATACGTACTAAGCAGGATAAATTGTTTGTATTTATATTATACTATAAAATTAACGGAATATGCAATAAAATTAAATAATATTTACATTAGAATTTATTAAAACAAATGATTTAATATAAATTTGCATTATCTTATTATCCGAAGCCGAAAAACGTAATTATTTATATAATCAAAAAAACAGATGTAATTTTAATCGGCTTAATTGATTTATTTATATATATAATAAGATAACAAAATTTTTTTGTTTTTAATTAATTGAATATAATACTTGCTATAAAATTTTTTACATAAAGAGGTATAAACAATGTCAAAGACTTACAAAATCACCCTGACCGCCGTTTTTGCGGCACTTACTTTTGCGGCAACAATGATTTACTTTTACATCGGGCAAGGTTACGTTAACCTTGGCGATATGATTATATTTGCCGCCGCCGCGTTAATCGGATGGTATGCGGTTCCCGCCGCGATAATCGGCAGCTGTCTTGCGGACTTAATTCTCGCACCTGTTTATATTCCGGCTACATTTATTATAAAAGGCGTAATGGCGATTATAGTGCTACTCCTTACAAACAGACGCAACAAGCAAAATAAACCCATAAACTTAATCTTTTTATTCTTAGTTTTTTTACTGTCGTCAATGTTTATGCAGGTAGGTTATGTATTGTACGAGCTAATACTTTCGGGTATGGGGCAGGCGGATGCTGCGGAAATATTTGCCGTAGCAAAATTATTGTTCGGTATGCTTCAAACCGTATTTTGCGTACCGCTCGGAGTACTTTTATACAAATCGGTTTGCAAGCTCAAAATCTTTAAGTTTTCGGATTTTTCGGGATATTCAAAAATTTACGACTATGCGGATAAGGAGTCCGCAACAGAACCCGCAAACGGTGTGAATAACAGTGCGGATGATAAAAAAGAATAGTGTTAAAATAATATTTTTTATCGGTTCTCATTTTAAGAATTCATAATTACTTATGTTAAAATTCGTTTAAAAACGGAGAAAATATGACGAATGAAAAATTATCTTCAAGGTTTATTGAAAGTTATAATATTATTGATAAAACCTTGAGAAATATTTACGGCTTTAAGGCTTCGGCAAGCTTTGTAGACGTCATAAGAACATCGTCCGCAAATAACGCTTTGGTTGCAAAATTCGAAGATGATTTATATTCGTATTCCCGTTTACGCAACGCTATAATTCACAATTCAGGCAACGGTAAAATCATAGCCGAACCGCATTTGGACGTAGTGGAGCACATTGAGCATATTTGTAAGCTTATCATAACTCCGCCCAATGTTATTGACGTTTTGGAACCTAAGAAAATTCTTATTTTCGAAGCAAATCTGCCGCTTAAGAACGCGCTCTTGGAGATACGGAGAAAAGAGCTTTCTAATATTCCCATTATTGAAGGCAACAATATATTAGGTATTATAACTCCTAAAAGTATTTTAATAAAAATTGCTGAAGTAATCTATCAAAAAAAACAACTTGATGACAATTTTTTTAATAAACCCATTAAGGAATTTCTTTACGAATCCGTAAGTGAATATATTTACGCGGCTTCGAATTTAAGTATTGTACAAGCGTTGACTTATTTTTCAACGGATCGAAAATTGAAGGCGGTTATAATTACAAGAACAGGCGATAATACCGCGCCGGTTTTACAAATAATTACCTCCGGTGATATTGTCGCTCTCACAAAAATTTTGGACAATTATAACAAAAATTTGTAATTAAAATAAAAACGCGTTCGGAACAGAGTCGGAACGCGTTTTTAAATTTGCTGCTGTAAAATTATTTATTGAAATAAAACCATAGGATTATTTTTTTTAAGTTAATCCGATGAATAATTTTTTAAGCCGGGACGTTAGCTTATTTTTAAATGCTTGCGTTTTGGTTTTTTGATTTGAATTTCTAAGGGCGGTTCACTGTGGGAGGAAAGATAAATTTTTAAACCTTTTTTTTGATACTTGTGTAATATGATGTTTAAATCCCGTTGTATTGAAGTTGCTTGGATTATCAGTTTTGTTATACCGTGTTTCAGTAAATAATCGGCGGTAGGCATATCTTGAGAGTAAATATCCCAACTGTTGTCAAAAATAGACATACTTATTTTGTGTCTGTGCGTACGGTTGCTGTCGAGTAAAAACACCGGCGGCGCGTTGTCTTGCAATTTAACGGCTTCTAAAGCTTTAGCACAGAGTGCCAACGCTGTTTCGATGTTTGAGTTGTCAAGTATTGCCGTCGCGCCTTTGGGGGGATTGGTGCCGTTATAGAGCGGTACCGGTCGCCAACCAAGACGCGCAAGAGCGACACTTTCTTTAACACCGTCGCCGTCCGGTAAATCTAAAATTATCGCAGTATCGGCAGAAAAATCCCGTATATATAAAATTTCCGGAATACTAATAGAAGAAAGCGCAAAGCTATTGTAATGTTTTAGAGCGATAAAAGGTAAAACACGCGCCCAGCGTGACCAATGCGAAGCGGTTGGCGCCCAAATTTCATATATTTCACGTCCGTTCATAATGCAGTTAAGACCTTAATCCTTTATAAGTGATTTTAAATAAAATTGGTTTAAAAAGTATTGTTCTATATAAAATTTTTAAATAAATTCTTCACTATTAAAATAGGTATATCGCTTTTAAACGGTTTTAAATTAAATTGGATTTTAAAAATACAGTCCTATAAAAAAGTGTTCAAAAGTAAATTTAATCCTCAATTAAAACAGGTATGTCGCTCGCATTAGAGTCGATACGCGGAGTTTTGCTTATACGCGCGTAAAATCCGGCAGCCTTGCCTTCGACACTGTACGCGCCTAAGCAGACGTGATATTTGTTGCCGTCTTCAGAAGGAAGCGGACGGCTTATAAACATTTTTTGCGCGAGATATTGTTTTGGATGACGTTTTACGTCTTTAATTATTTTAGTGTATTCATCACTAGAACACGCTTCGCGGATTGATATTCCTTCGCCGACTCGTCCACATGCGGGTTTAAAGATATAACCGCTTCTTTTAGCGGCATCTTTGACTTCTAAGGTTTCGGGAAGGTATTTTCGCCAAGCGGATAAATCAACGTTCAAACTCTCCAGCTTGTCCCAAATCAATGGAAAACGTTTGGTTTGGGTAAACATACAAGCAGGGTGGTTGCAGGACGCGGTCACGGTATCAAAATAACCGTGCCAGGTTTTCTTCATACCGATAAGCCATTCAAGCGGAGTAAATCTGAAAACAACGTCAAGCTCGCAAACGTAGTTATCTAAAATACATATTGCTTTTTGATTTTCAAACTTAATATGGTCGGCGGCGCAATAAATTATTTGATAACCCATTTCTCTTAATTTGTCGCCTAAAAACTGCATCATTTGACGGTCGTCGCTGTATGAAGTGCAGTGAACAAAGGCAATGTTGCCGCCGGGTTTTGATTTTTTAGCTAGCTCTCTTGTCATTATTTCGCTAAAATTCTTGTGAGTATATTTCTTGTCGGTAAAAAGACGCGCGGCTATTTCGGGCATTATTGAAGCTTCCGCAAAACCGCCCGGAACATCGCTGTTTACTTCGCTTATTTCAAAGCCGCCGTTTACAACGGGATGAAAGTCAAACCGCATAAGTCGGATATGTTTTTCGGGCTGGTAATTACTCATCCGTTTAAGCATTCTTTGCGTTTGTCGCGGCAAAGCCAATTTATTTGTAATCTTTAAATTATTGTTACAAACGTTTTCCGAGTTTATAGTTTCCTCCGTGAGTTTTTCGGTAATACGTTCAATCTCATCGCTTTCATCTCTTGACAGTACTAAAATATGTTTGGCGATTGTATTGTTATCCAAAAATTGCGGATCCCATTTGTAAACGTCAAATAAGATATCAAGTCTGTATTTTTCGTATTTATCTTTAGGTATAGAAACAAGCTTCATATATTCTATCCTTATAGCTTAGTTTATTATTAATAGCTTGTAAAAACAATTCGATAGGAACTTAAAAAATAATAAAAATCAAAAAAATGAAATTATTTAAGACCGATAGGGTTAATAATGTAAAATAACATTACCTTTCAAACAGCGGATAAGTTCGGATTCATTGACGGGGTTGCCGTCGAGTTCATTGTAAAACTTGCCTATTTGTGTAGTAATATGCGCGTCAGAGTTTGATAAAACAGGAACGTTGCGTCTTTTTGCAAGCTCCGAAATTTTAGCGCGGTTAGAGGCGTCGATATTGTTAGAATATAATTCTATCGCGTCAACCGGATAGTCTTTGATATTCAAGCTTATACCGTCGTCATAGCGGTAGGGATGGCAGAGTATGATGAACCCGCCGTTAGCTCTTACAAACTTGTGAAATCCGATATAATCGTTAGACCATGTCCATTGTTCAATCCGTCTGTCCGAAATACCTAACACAATAAAGTCTTCGTTTCTGTCGCTTGAACCCGTCAAAGTCATTTCAACGCCGCCGAATATTTTGAAAGGTGCGTAGAGTTTATTTAACTGCTTTAAATGTTGAGGGGAAACAACCAGATTGTGGTCGGTTATTACAATAGCGTCAAGTCCGGATTTGATTGCCGCTTTAATTTGGTCTTGTTCAAAAGACGCGCCGCACCACGACCTTTCGGATGAATGAACGTGTAAATCGATTTTCATTTTTTTATTACCTTGAAAGCGAATTTTATTTTTATAATTAGAATAGTATTTAAATCTTGTTGGCTATAAATAACTTTAAGAAGTTTTAAATATATTCTAATTCATTATATTATATTTTAACTTATTTTGAAAGCGTTTAAACTTTATATTTTATTAAAAACGCTAAACCGCTTTAAAGAATGAATTACGATTGTATTTATATTAATAATATGATATAATTACTCTAAAAGATTAAAGTTTTTAAAAGTTAAATCTTATGCGGAGAAACTTAATTAATGCTAACGGTTAAAAGTGCCGAAATAGGCGGAATCGGAGAAGAACTGGGTATAAAGCCCGGCGATAAAATAATCAGCTTTAACGGTTTGCCTTGTAAGGACATAATCGATTATATTTATTTTGACAGCTTTGACGTTTTTGTAATGACGGTTGAACAAAACGGCGTTGTGACAGATTTTGAAGTTGAAAAATATCCGGACGAAAAACTCGGATTGGATTTTGTTGAAGAAATGAAAACCCGCGAATGTATAAACGACTGCGTTTTTTGTTTTGTCAAACAGTTGCCGAAAGGGTTAAGAGAAACCTTATATGTTAAGGACGACGATTGGCGGTTTTCTATGCTAAACGGCAATTATGTTACGCTTACAAACCTCAATAATTCGGAATTTAAAAGGATTGCGGATTACAGAATTTCGCCTTTATATATTTCGGTACATTGTACCGAGCCGCAGCTTAGAAAAGAAATGCTTGGCTGTATGATTAATTTTGATATAATGTCGTTTTTGAAAGCATTTAAGTCAAGAGGTATAGTTATGCACGCGCAAGCCGTAATTGTACCGGGATTAAACGACGGCGCGGTGTTAGAAAAAACTATCGATGATTTGATACCTTACGCGGAAACTTTGGCCGTTGTGCGGTTGGACTTACAAAATATTCCGACGCTACGCTTAAATCCGTTGATTCTCAGTGCGCCGCGGATATAATCGCTTTAGTTGAAAAAAAAGCGGCGGAGGTCGCGCTTAAAGGCAAAAGAAATTATGTTTTTTGCGCCGATGAAATGTATATTAAAGCGAGAATACCCGTTCCGGCTTTTGAAACCTACGGGGAGTTTTGGCAGATTGAAAACGGCGTGGGACTCTTAGCAAAATTTGAAAAGGAATTTATGACAGAACTAGGATATTTGGTCGCGGATAAAATCGGTATTAATATATCGCGCGAGTTGGATATTGTAACCGGTGTGGACAGTTATGATTTTTTAATCGGACTTTTGTCAAAATTTTGCGCGTATTATCCGAATATAAAAATAAAATTACATAAAGTTGTCAATAATTTCTTTGGTGAAACAGTAACGGTTAGCGGATTGGTTACCGGCGGGGATATTGCGGCACAGCTCGGCGGCAACACCCTTTCAAAAACTCTTTTAATACCTTCGGTTATGCTAAAGGAAACGGAAGATATTTTTCTTGACGGACTGACGCTTATAGAGTTATCGGAAAAACTGAACGTGCAAGTTGTTAAGGTTGACGCTCATAACGGCGCAAGCTTAGCTAAAGCCTTACTCAGCGCATAAAAAATAAATACCGCCGATATTTAAAACGTGAGCGGGTTTAGAATAAAAATTTATTATAAAGACAATTTTTTAGTTTAATAATAAAACTCTTAAAAAGGAGCAGGTTATGAAACCAATGGTGGCGGTTGTCGGCAGACCGAACGTGGGAAAGTCTACGTTTTTTAATAAGGTTTGTAAAGACCGCATATCAATCGTTAAGGATATTCCCGGTGTAACAAGGGATAGAGTGCTTGCTGACGCTGAGTGGTGCGGTAAGGAGTTTACTCTTATAGACACCGGCGGATTGGAACCGTTTTCTCAAGACCCTTTTCAGCCGCATATAAGAAAGCAAGCTGAAATTGCTATTGAAATGGCGGATGTTATTTTATTTTTTGTGGACGGCAGAGAAGGAATTGTCGCAAGCGATTACGAGGTTGCTAATATTTTGCGTCAAGCAAACAAGCCGGTACTTTTGGCGGTCAATAAACTCGATAATTTTGACCCGTCTTTTACCTATGAGTTTTATCAATTGGGTATTGGCGACCCGATAGGAATTTCAAGTGAAGCGGGACTCGGTTTGGGAGATTTACTTGACGAAGTTGTTAAATTTTTCCCGGAATTTGAAGATGTTGATTACGGGGAAGCTATTAAAATTGCCGTTGTAGGAAAGCCGAACGCCGGCAAATCTTCACTGGTCAACAAAATTTTGGGTGAGGAACGGGTAATAGTAAGCGATATCGCGGGTACAACGCGCGACACTATTGATACTCCCGTAACTTTGAGCGGTCAAAATTATATATTAATCGACACGGCGGGGCTTAGAAGAAAACGCTCTGTTGAAGATAATTCTATCGAATCTATCAGCGCAATCAGAGCGATTAAGGCTATTGAACGCGCCGACGCGGTTTTGATAATGCTGGACGCATTAGAACCCGTCAGCGAGCAAGATGTCCGCGTAGCAGGCTATGTACACGAACACGGTAAGCCTTCCGTAATCGTAATCAATAAATGGGATTTGGTTGTTAAGGATACTTATACGATGAATAAGTATAAGAACGACTTGAGCGAAAAGCTAAAATTTATGGATTACTTTATGCCTGTATTTATTTCGGCAAAAACGGGGCAAAGAGTGGATAAGTTGCTTGAAACGGCGCAAATCTGCTTTGATAATTCAAGAAAGCGTATTCCTACGGGTGTTTTAAACGAAATAATATCAGAAGCCGTATCGTCAGTTGAGCCGCCTGTATCTAACGGACGCCGTTTGAAGATTCATTATACTACTCAAGCGGAAGGTAGTCCGCCTACTTTTATTTTCTTTGTCAACGATTCGGAGCTTGTTCATTTCAGTTATTCAAGGTATCTTGAAAATTCGCTGCGTAAAGCTATGGACTTTTCCGGTGTTCCTATAAGATTAGAGTTCAGAGACAGCAAAGAAGATAAATAGCTTAAAAAATGAATAAAAGCAAGTTTACTTTTTTAAAATTAACTATGCTTGTTAATCAGATATAAATTTTTTAGACTATTTTATTTTTCATATAAATATAATATAGTAAAATTGTTTGCAGTTAAAGCTGGATTTTGCTATAATACAAAAGTATAATAATTAAAAGTTAAAGTGAATTTGGGGAATATGACAGAAAACTTAAAATACGGACTTATTTTAGCCGCGATAATAATATGTTCATATTTGATTGGCAATTTAAGCTGGGCGGCGGTTTTAGCAAAATGGCGCGGCAAAGACATAAAAAAGCAAGGCAGCGGTAATCCGGGAACAATGAATATGCTGCGTACTTTCGGCTTTAAAATGGCAATACTGACGCTTGTTTTGGACGCGCTAAAAGGAATAATACCGGCTGTTGCGGCATATTATATAATGCAAACAACCGTAAATTACGGAACGACAGTTGACATAGCGGCGCCTATGGCGCTAGGGTTTTATACTGCCGGAGTAGGCAAACTTTATATGTTTGTAGCAGGCGTAAGCGCAATTATCGGACATATATTTCCGGTTTTTTCTAAGTTCAAAGGCGGAAAAGGGGTAGGAACAACTGTCGGACTGTTTTTTGCGTTTGACCCGTTAATAATGCTCGGCGTGTTTTTTATTGCGTTTTTATACTTAATGTTTTTTAAATACGGCAGTGTGGCATCGTTTATAATTGTAATCGGAATGTCAATCGTAGAAAGTATTTTAGCGTTAGTCTTTCACGACAATTGGATAATACCGATTATTTGCCTAATGCTTACCGCTTTGATTTTATGGGCTCATCGGACAAATATAAAAAGATTGATTAATTGTACCGAAAGCAATTCTAATTTATTGGAAAAAATGCGCAAACTAAAAGCTAAAAAGCAAGAAACCGCCGGCACGGAAAATAATAATACAGATACAAACGGCAATAGCGATGGCGGTATAAACAATTAATTAAATAATTTGAATTTAACTTAACAATTATATTTACAATAATATTAATGAAAACTTTAAAATAGAAAAGCTGTCCTAAAAAATAGGGCAGCTTTTATACTTAAAATAACTTTAATTGCGAAATGAATTTTTACTTTATCCGGATATTTTTTTATTTTTTTTTTTAACCGCTTCGGATAAAATATATTCAATCTGACCGTTCAGGGAGCGGAAATCTTCTTCCGCCCATTGTAAAATGCTTATATAGAGTCCGGCGGAAAGCCTGAGCGGAATTTGTTTTTTAGTGTCTTTATCTTCTTGCTTCATCGGCCGCCTCCTTTTAATTATTAGTTTTAAATATTAAATGTATTGTTTATATAAAGTATATTGTTTATGCAAAGTATTTGTTTATACAGAAAATATAAAGTTACAATACAATAAATAAATATTAAATTAATAAATTGAACCGCTGTTGACTATTGGTTGAGCGTCCGCGGTTTGCCGCAGAGAACTACAAGTAAGTTTGACACCATAGCAGCCTTTCTTTCATCGTCAAGGGTTACGATATTATTTTCGCTGAGTTTACTGAGTGCCATTTCGACCATTCCTACCGCGCCTTCGACGATTTTTTGACGAGCCGCGATAATAGCGGAAGCTTGTTGACGTTGCAGCATAGCGGCTGCGATTTCAGGTGCGTAAGCTAAGTGGCTGATTCTTGCTTCCATAATCTCGATACCGGCGATTTTTACGCGTTCTTGTAATTCGTTTTTAAGAGTTTCGGCTATTTCCTGACTTGAACCTCTCAAGGACTTTTCGTCACCGTCATTGCTTATATCGTAAGGGTAGAGTCTTGCGACATGTCTGATTGCCGAATCGGCTTGAGTTGAAACAAATGAAACGTAGTTATCAACATTAAATACAGCTTTTGAAGTGTTTATTATACGCCATATAACAACAACGCCGATTTCAACGGGATTACCTTCCAAGTCATTCACCTTTTGCTTGTCGTTAACGAGAGTCATAGCTTTTAAACTTATTTTTCTTGCTCCGAAATTAATGCTGATTGCGCCGGTAAGAGTCGAAGGCTTTGTGGCAGGATTTACGCTTACGCAAAAAGGATTAACCCAATAAAAACCTTCTTTTGCAAGGGTGCCGTAATATTTCCCGAACAGAACAAACACTCTTGCTTCGTTGGGGTCTAAGATTTTAAAACCGCCGTATAATACGCAGACAAAAGTAATAAGCAAAACTCCGGCTATCAGCATAATTGCTCCTAAAGTTTCGTTTCCGTTTTCAATCAAAACTCCGCCGAAAATACATGCGGCAGTTAATAAAAGCGTAACCGTAATAATAATAAAAAGCATAAGGCCGCCGCTTTTCGGGTTGAGGATTTTTTCTTCATAATCTCTGTTGATTGTTCCCATTTGTTTTCTCCTTTCAAATTAATTTAGTAATATCAAAAAGATATCACTGTGATATAAATATAACTCATAAAATTTGATTTGTCAAGTATTTAATAAAAAAAATCACAAAAATTTTATTTCAAAAAAGCCGCCTAAAAATGAACTCTGAATGGATTTTTTCCTCAATAAATTTGAATATATTTGATAATAAATTAAATAAAACCCGCTAATTATATATTATTACAGGGTAAACAAAAACCCGCTCTTTTCTTAAAGTATTAAAGAGCGGGGGAATAAAATTTATAATAAGAAAAAACTTTAGTGATTAAAAGCGGGAGTTAAGTCAACGTCTGAATCGTCGTAAAGGTCTTTTAAAAAAAGCGCGCGTATATAACCCCTTGAATTATCGGTAGAGTGAACATAAAATTCTTTGCCGTAATAATAACGCGCAAGTTTATAATATTTGGTATTGGTATGCAAAGCAATCAATTTGAAGCCTTGTTCGCGGATTTCTGAAATTGCCGCGCTCAGTAATTCGCTTCCTATACCGGTATTATTGATTTCGGGATTGACGCCGAAACGGTAAATATAGGCTATGTCGCCGCTAAGCTTCTCCCAGCGTATGCTACCCGCAATTTCGCCGTTTTGCTCGCCGACCAGCACATTATTCTCTGTTATATCTTTGAGTGTTGATTCAAGGTTTTCTTTAAGCGCGGCAACCGGAATATTCGGGTCTTTCAAAGCTTGCGGTAAAGATTAAATGCTTGTTTTGTTATTTCTAAAATAGCTTCCGCATCGGTTTTAACAGCCTTTCGTATTAAGCATTCCATATTAATTATTTGCCCTTATTCATTAGTAACGCCATAACGGCTTTTTGCGCGTGTAATCTGTTTTCCGCTTGTTCAAAAACAACGGAGCAAGGTGAGTCGATAACCTCCGCGTCAACTTCCTCGCCTCTGTGAGCGGGCAGACAGTGCATAAATACCGCAGATTTTTTAGCTTTTGCCATCAGTTCCGTAGTTACCCGATACGGCTCTAAAGCTTTGCGTTTCGCTTCGGCGGTTTCTTGTCCCATACTGAAGAAAACGTCGGTATAAACAATATCCGCGTCGGCAAAAGCGGCTTCGGTATCTTGAGTTACAGTTACATTTCCGAACTTTGTTCCTAAGTCCATAATCTCGACAGAGGGTTTGAAATTTTCAGGCGAAGCGCAAACAACCTCCATTCCGAGCTTTGTTCCGGCGAGGATAAGACTGTTGGTAACATTATTGCTGTCGCCGCTGTATACGAGCTTTAAGCCTTCAAATCTGCCGTAAACTTCGTATATTGTCAGCATATCCGCAAGCGCTTGACAAGGATGAAAATCGTCGGTTAAGCCGTTGATTACACAAAAATCCCCATGCTTTGCAAGCTCGTCAACATCGGACTGTTTAAACGTCCTTATCATAACGCCGTTGACATCGTACCTTGAAAGTGTACGCGCGGTATCCGCAATAGTTTCGCCGCGACCTAACTGAATATCTGAGGTTGATAAAAACAAGCTTGTACCGCCGAGTTGTTTGATGCCTTGTTCAAAGCTTACCCTTGTACGCGTACTGCTTTTAGCAAATATCATCGCTAAGGTTTGATTTTTTAAAATATTGCAAGGCTTACCTTTTTTATGAAGTTTTTTTAATTTTATTGCCATAGAAAGTATTTCATATATATCTGTCGCCGAGTAATCTATCAAGCTTGTCAAATGTTTGTGAATTAATTTACCTGCGGGCTTATATTGGTTTAAGTCCATAAGAGTTTTCTCCGAATTTTTATTTTGTTTTGTATAGAATATTATTATTTAAATTGTTATTTTAGCAAGTCTTTCAACGCGGTAATCAAAGCGTCTATTTCCTTTTTTGTAATTATAAACGGCGGGGCAAATCTCAAAGTATTATTGCCGCAAGCGTTGGTAATAAAACCTAAAGAGAGAAGTTTTAGTACAATGTCGCTTGCCTTAATGTCATCTTTAAGCTGTAAACCGAGCAATAAGCCGGCTCCGCGCGCTTCTAAAGCGTTAGGGCAAAGCTTAACAAGTTCTTTTAATCTATCTAAAAAATATGCGCCGTTTTGAGCTACGTTTTCTATCAAATCGGTTTTTCAAGCGGTTGACAACGACTGAAGCCGCTTTACAAGCGAGCGCGTTGCCGCCGAAGGTTGTGCCGTGATCGCCGGGTGAAAAACTTTCGGCTACGTCGCCGCGGGCTAAAATCGCGCCTATCGGGAAACCTCCGCCCAAGCCTTTGGCGAGGCTTATGATATCGGGCTTTATTCCGAAATGCTCATAACTGAACATTTTGCCGGTACGTCCCATTCCGGTTTGAATTTCATCAACACAAAACAGAATATGAATTTTCTTTGCAAAATCTGTAAGCCGTATTTATATATTCCTTAGTTGCCGGTTTTACGCCGCCTTCGCCTTGAATAGTTTCAATCAAAAAAGCCGCGATGTTCGGACGTTTAAGCTGTTCCAAGTCTTTTAAATTGTTAAACTCTATATGCTCAAAGCCCTCGGGCAACGGCGCAAAAGGAGCGGAGTATTTCTCTTGTCCCGTAGCTGTAACCGTCGCTAAGGTGCGTCCGTGAAAGGAATTTTGCGCGGTTAATATAATATTACGTCTGCCGCCGTAGTTGAAAAAATATTTTCTGACAAGTTTGATTAACGCTTCGTTTGCTTCGGCGCCTGAGTTGCATAAAAATATCCTGTCAAAATCGCTGCCTTCTATCAAAGCGTTTATAAGTTCGGCTTGTTCTTCGGTATAAAATAGATTGCCCGTGTGAATGAGCTTTGCCGCCTGAACGGAAATGCTTTGTACAAGCTCTCTGTCCGCATAGCCTAAGCAATTGACCGCATAACCGCTGAAAAAATCCGTATATTCATTGTTGCGGCTGTCATATAGCTTTGTACCCTTGCCGCACACTAATTCCAAAGGAATTCTGTTAAACGTTTTCATATAATATTTGTTGTCGATTTCTTTGATTGTTTTAAAATCCATTTAGCCGCTCCGTTTTTATCGGGTGTATTCTGAGTGTAATCCAAGTTTTATATTAATATTACGTCAATCATCATTATATATAATTATGAGTTAGTGACTTATATAATTACAATATCGCCGCTTTAAGCCTTAATAAGTGTTCCGATACCTTTGTCGGTAAAGATTTCAAGCAAGATAGGGTGCCTCATAATCTGTTGATAATATGAACGTTTTTGACGCCTTTTTTAATAGCGTAGGTGCATGCTGCGACTTTTGGCAGCATACCGCCGGTTATTGTGCCGTTTGAGATTAGTTGTTCGATTTCGGAAAGATTGATTTCAGATATTAAAGAGGACGGGTCGTCGGCTTTTTTTCTTATTCCGTCAATATCGGTTAAAAATAATAGTTTCTCGGCGCATAGGGTGCTTGCTATATCGCTTGCTACGGTATCCGCGTTAATGTTGTAGCTGTTTCCGCTGTCATCAGTTCCGATACCCGCGATAACGGGCAAAAATCCGTCGCCGCAAAGCTCGGTAAGCATCGCGCTGTTTATGGATTGTATATCGCCGACAAAGCCTAAGTCAACTCCGTCGCTTGAAAGCCGTTTTGTAACTTTAATTAGGTCTGCGTCTTTGCCGCTGACGCCTGTAGCTTTACCTTTAAAGTGTTTAACCGCGTTACAATGTCCTTGTTTATCTTGCCGCACATAACCATCTGCACAATTTCCATTGTTTCCGAATCGGTAATTCTGAGTCCGTTATGAAAACGTGATTCGATTTTTAGTTTAGTAAGCATATTGTTTATTTCAGGGGCGCCGCCGTGTACCAAAACAGGATTAACGCCGACGATTTTTAGTATCGCGATATCTTGCATAATAGTTGATATTATTTCTTCGTTTTGCATAGCGTTCCCGCCGTACTTAATTACAACGGTCTTATCGCGTAGTTTGGCGATATAAGGCAACGCTTCGCATATTATATCCGCTTTTTCGATAGTGTTAAACATCCGGATTCCCTTTTATAAATTAAAATAGATTAGTAAGTTAAATGAGTTTTTGGACTCTTTATAATGCTTAGTACAGTAAATAGTCGCTTTCTTTAAAGCCGAACATAATATTCATATTTTGCACGGCTTGACCGCTTGCGCCTTTAATTAAATTGTCGATACAACTTATTATAATAAGTTGATTATTCTTTATATCGTGTTTAAAACCTATTTTACACATATTACTGTTTACAACATATTTAATTTGAGGAAGTTCGTTTCTTAATACTTCGACAAAATTTTCATTTCCGTAATAATCCTTGTAAACTTGATAAACCGCATTTTCATCTGTTTCAACCGCTAGTTTTGCGTAAATAGTGCATAGTATTCCGCGTTTGATAGGTAATAAGTGAGGCGTAAAAGCAACGGTGACGGGTTTTGAGGATGTATAGCTCAAAACTTCCTCGATTTCTGACGTATGTCTGTGGGTAGTAACCCCGTAAGCTTTAAAATCTTCACTTACTTCCGCGAAGAGCTGATTAATTTCGGGTTTTCTGCCCGCTCCGGTGGTGCCGCTTTTTGCGTCTATTATAATACAGTTCGGTTCTATTATGCCTTCGTTGATTAAGGGGTAAAGCGGCAAAATAGACGACGTTGTATAACAACCGGGATTGCCTACAATTTGGCTTGCCGCAATAGCTTTGCGTCCGATTACTTCCGGCAGACGGTAAACGGCTTTATCAAAATATGTCGGGCAAGGATGCGTAACACCGTAAGTTTTCTCATATATAGACAAATCGCTGTAACGGAAATCGGCCGATAAGTCCACAACCTTAATACCTTTTTCAATATAAGGACGTGCAATAATCGCGCTTGACGAATGCGGCAGACAGCTGAAAACAATGTCGCTGTCCTTTGCGATTGTGTTTGAATCGTTAATATCGGTAAAGGTTTTAATGTCGGTAAAATTAATTTCTGGGAAAACGGATTTAATGCTTTGACCCGCTTCCTTTCTGCTCGAAACGTGCGTTAACCGGACGTTCGGGTGTCTTGATAAAATCTTGATAAGCTCTAACCCCGTATAATAATTGCCGCCTAAAATACTTGCTCTTTTCATTATAAACCTCTAAGTGACAATTTTTAATTGATTTTAATAAGCCGTACTATATATTATACAATAAATATGCATAGATGTCTAATGAAAATTAGTATGCTTTATTTATTTTTTTATAATAATTACCTTGTTTTATACTATAAAACAGGTGAATAAGTGTAGTAATAATTATTTTTACAACAATTGAGCTAAGAATATATAATTTATAATGATTAATAAATATGCAATAATCTGTATAATATACATCGCAATTATATAACTTATCAAAATAATAATTTATGTTAAAAAGATGATTTAAAAGCTACGCAAAAAATATTTTTTATGCTATAATTATAAAAATGATATAAAATAAAAAGCTCGAGTAAAGACTTTTTAATATTTAAAATTATGCCGCAGTTTTTCTTTTTTAATCAACCGACTTTATATAAAAGTGAAAGCGGTTAAATGAAATTTGATATTGAGCTTGTCGGTAAAATAGGTTCAATGGCTCTGGTTGATAAAATCAACAATGATATTGATTACAATAAGTTTGCCCGAATCGGCAGGGAATTAACACCCGGTATGATTTGGGTTTCTAGCGGAGCGACAGAAATAGGCAGGCTTGATTTTATTAAGAGAACGGGCGCGGAACTAAGCGGCGACTCAAACCAAGTTAAGACTGATTATGCCGCGCAGGGACAAGCTATTTTAATGAAGATGTACAGAGATTTTATCAGCGAAAAATACTCCGTCCGTCAAGTCTTGGTCGAGCATCAGCATTTCAACGACGCGGCAAAAAGAGAGCATTTACGCGGGCTTTTGACAAGATGCTCGGCTCAAAACGCAATACCTATAATAAACTATAACGACGCCGTCAGCGCGGAAGAAAATAGAAAATGGGAAATACAATCATTGCGCGCTCAAAATTCTCATATAGTAGAGCTTATCGACAACGACGAAACGGCAAGCCAAATAGCTTGCC
>JALQSN010000386.1:0-47204 GCA_023690525.1 Holotrichia oblita | reverse complement strand
AAAATCGCTGTTTTTGCTAACAATTTTGCCCATAATTGGTCTTTTGGTTTTATCCCTGTTGCCGCCGCAGCCAAACACAGTTATTATTCTGCCTTTGCAAAATTCGCTGATTGCCTGCAAAATGTTTTCAAGTCCGTCTGGTGTGTGGGCATAGTCTATAATCACACTAAAGTCGCCTGCGTTTATAACATTAAATCTGCCTGCCACACGGCGAACATTTGCTATGCCCTTTGCAATTGTTTGTTTATCTATACCCAAAACATTTGCACATTCGGCCGCAGCCAAACTGTTGTAAACATTAAATCTGCCTGGCAGTGCAAAACTTATTGGCACGCCTTTCCATGTGTAGGTGCTGCCATGCTCGGTTAATTTCAAACCGCTTATGTTCTCCATGCCATAACCAATTTTTGGTTCTATTTTGCGTCCGTTTGCATCGTCAATGTTTACAACAGCATGTTTCACATTTTGCGGGCAAAAATAATTAATTTTTGTGTTTGCATAGGTTTCAAAATTTTCAAAAAAATCTAAATGGTCTTGCGTTAGGTTTGTGAAAATGCCAACGTCTGCAGTTACTCCTGCAAGTTTTTTAAGGGCTATTGCGTGGGCAGATGCTTCCATAACAATAATGTCTACTCCTGCATTTTTCATTTTAGAAAATAATTCATGCAGTTCAATTGGGTCTGGCGTTGTTAAATGGCTTGGAAGCATTACTTCGTTAATAAAGTTTGCAGTGGTACCAATAAGCCCAACATTCTTGCCTGCATCTTTAAAAATTTGTTTTAAAATATAACTGGATGTTGTTTTGCCGTTTGTGCCAGTTATTGTGACAAGTTTCATGCTGCGAATTGGGTTGCCATAAAAATTGCCTGCCATTAATGCCATTGCCTCACGAGTGTCTTCAACCACCACCTGAGTGACTTTTGCTGGCAGCTCTCTGTCTGTTACTAAACAAACAGCGCCGTTTTTTATTGCCATGTCATAAAAATTGTGCCCATCAATTTTAGAGCCACGCAAACAAAAATAAACCCCATTTTTGTTTGGCTCTTCACTTTTGTGCTCCAAATTTTTTATGTCAATTTCGGCATCGCCAACTATTCTTTTGTAAGAGATTTCGTTTAACAATTCTCTTAGCTTCATATAACAAAAAATATCCTATCTTTAGGATATTTTTACTAATTCGCAAATTAAGACAAAAGGCGTCATTGGGTCCGTTTGGGATTCTTCACTTCGTTCAGAATGACTTTAGCACCTTTTGCACTAAACTCATGTCGCACTTGCCGTTGTATTCGCCTTTAAACAGTTTCATAATGTTAGGAATGCTTTTATCTGCCTGTTTATTAATAATGGCAGCAATTTCTGCTTCGCTTAACATTTTTGGCATATACTTTTCGATAATAGCCTTTTGCTGTTCAATGGTTTGCTGCATTGCCTTGTTGCCTGCTTTTGCATAGTTGTCGGCTTCTTCAGTTAATTCTTTAACTGTTTTTTGAAGAACACCCACAACGTCTGCATCTGTTAGCGTTTCACCTTTCTCACGTTTTGCAATCATAACGTTTTTTGCTTTTGCAAAAACCAAACCAAGAATTGCTTTTGCGTTTTCGTTTTTATCTTTCATTGCTTGCATGTTGTCTGCTTGAATTTGTTCGTAAATCATAAATATCTCCCTACCTCAAAATACTCATTTTTTCTTTTTAAGTCAATAAAACAACAACGTCCCCTTTACTTACCCATGTGCCGGCACCTGGAATGCATCCCTTTGCTGTGTCGCCTTCGCCGTCTACCTCAACAAACAAGCCAAGTGCTTCCAAACGCTCTATTGCCGTTTCAATGTTAAGCCCTGCCAAACTTGGAATCATAATGTTTTTTGTAACAAGTTTGCTGTTTAGCAGTTCTGCCTGCGGCACAATGTTTTTATAGGTAAACAAATTTTCAAAAAACAGTTTGGCATATGGTGCAGCAACAACTCCGCCATAATAGCCTTTTGCAGTTGGCTCGTCAACAAACAGCATAATGCTGTATTCGGCAAAGCCGTTAATAACGCAAAAGCCAAAATAACTGCTGACGTATTTTCCCTGGTCAATGTTTCCGTCTTCATTATATTTTTGTGCTGTTCCTGTTTTGCCGCCAATGTAATAACCATCCACATAACTGCCCTTGCCGCTGCCTTCAAGTACAACTCCACGCAACAATTTGCGCAACCGCTTTAGACGTGTTCTCGCTGCATATACGAGAGCGGATTACAGGATTGATATTTTTTACAGTTTTGCCGTCTTTACTCATTGAAGACGCAATCTGGGGCGTATAAAGCACTCCGCCGCCCACAATGGCACCAACAATGCTTTGCAATTGAACAGGAGTTACAGCAACCGCATGCCCAAAACCAATGCGGGCAAGGTCTACATTTCGCACTTGACTTTTTGGCAAAATAATACCGTTTGATTCGCCATAAAAATCTATTCCGGTTTTTTGACCTATTCCGAACTTTTGCATGTAAGCATAAAACTTATCTACGCCAAGGCGCAAAGCTAAATCCATAAACACGCAGTTGCAACTTTTGGCAACTCCTTCTGCCAGCGTTATTGTTCCATGTCCTTTGGTTCGCCAACATTTAACACGTTCGCCGTCAATAACGCGAAAGCCTGGGCAGTTAAATTTGTCATCATCTTTAACAACACCTTCTTCAATGGCTGCTGCAAGTGTTAAAATTTTAAACGTACTGCCTGGTTCCAACACGTTTACAACTGGCTGGTTTTTAATGCCATAAAGCAAAAGTTCTAAATTGTCACGCGGCGGGTCGTTAAGATTATAGTTTGGATATGTGCATTGTGCAACAACGGCACCTGTGCGATTGTTGTAAACCATTCCGTAAGTTTGCTTTGCTGCGTTTTCGTTATACATTTTTGTTAATGCACTTTGCAAAAAACTGCTGATAGCGTAATCAATGTTTAATGTTAAATCAATTCCCGCAATGCTGGGGATATAATAACTTAGCGTGTCATCAAAGTTTTGTCTGCCTTTTAAGTCTGCCTGAGTTAAAGCCTTTCCGTCGGTGCCTTTTAAAAACTGGTTATAATATGCTTCCATACCCTCTTGCCCGTTGCCGTCTATGCTTGTGTAACCAAGCACTTGGCTGGCAAGCGAGCCATATTGATAATGCCGTTTTGTGTTTTCGCTTAAATAAATGCCTGGCAAATTTGCTGCAACAAGTTTCATTGCAGTTTCTTTGTCAACCTGCATTTTAATCAGCCACTCACTAACAGTTTTTTTGTTCACCTTTGTTAAAACAGATTCGTAAGTTAAGTTTAAATTTGAAGAAAGCAATTGTGCCACTTGCTCGGGATTTTTCACGCTAACTGGCCGCACATAAACATTAAAGGTGTTTATGCCCTCTGCCAAAATTTTTCCGTTAGCATCATAAATGTTCCCCCGTGCTGCAGTAAGCGGCAAGTCTCTGTACCATTGTTCTGCTGCCAAAAATTGCAAATGCTTTCCGTTTATTATTTGCACATAAAAAAGGCGGCTTAAAAGTGCCACAACAAGCCCAATGGCTGCAAGCCCAAAAATGAATGTGCGTTTTTTAAGTGAGTGATTGTTGTACATGTTAATGAATATGAAAAAACAAGTGCCGTTTAGCACTTGCTTTTTTAACTATATTACGCTGCCCCGAACAACCTTTGAAAGAATTTTACAATCTGGTCAAACCAGTTTGTGCTGTAGTCTGAATTTGTTGCAGTTGTTAACGGCGGACGCTGAACAACAACAACGTTAACTTCATCAGTAAATCCTGCTGCTGCTGCTTCATCTTGCAATTTTTCCACGTTCATTGCATCTGCACGTGCAGATTCAAGCGCGCCAATGCTGCTGGTTAATGATGCAATTTGGTTTTCATAATTTCTAATATTACTTTCGCTTGCCTGAATGTTTACTGTGTTTACAATTAAAAGCACTGCAAGTAAAATTACAACAAGTGCATAAGTTGCAGCCATAACAATTCCGCGAGTGTTAAGTTTTGCTTTTACAATTTCGGCAACACTTGCTGTTTGTTTTTCGGATGTAACTTCATTTGTTACGGGATTGATTTCTAAAGACCATTTAACGTCTGTTTTAGGTTCGTAATATGGGCTTGAATAAGGGTTAAAAATTGGTTGAACTTCTTGCTTGGTTTCTGCCATTGGCTCAGCAGTCTCTGCTGGTGCTTTTGTTGAAAGCGGATTTGTGTAAGTTGGAGTAACTGGAATATAAGATGCAAATTGTGGTTCTGCCGGTTTTGTTTCTACTGCCGCTGCACCTGAGTAGTTTGATTGCACTAGTGAATTGAAAGCAGTTGTGTTGTGGTTGTTATTAAATCTTTCCATTGAAGCACTGCTAACTCTGCCACCAAAAAGTTGTTCGCGAGCATAGTCACGACTGTTCACGTCGGTTGCTGTAAAACCATTTTCCCGCGTTCTTGTTGCAATCATTCTAGTTCCTCCTTCTTGTGTTAGATTTTTTCCACTACACGCAATTTTGCTGAACTGCTTCGCGGATTTTCTTTAAGGCTCTTCTGCTGAGGCCGTGGTTGGCTTGCTGGTTAATATTTTAACTGTTGCTTTGTGTCCGCAAATGCATTTTGGGCATTTTGGTGGACATAAACAATCGGTTGAAAGTTTTTTAAATGTTTGTTTAACAATGCGGTCTTCAAGGCTGTGAAAACTTATTATTGCAAGCCTTCCATTTTGATTTAGAGCATCTGCTGCGTCTTCTACAAATTGTGCAAGCCCTTCTAACTCTCCGTTAACTTCAATGCGAATTGCCTGAAATGTAAGCGTTGCTGGGTGTCTGCCTGTTTTGTAAAAATAACTGCCAGGCACTGCTTTTGTAATAACCTTAACCAACTCACCTGTTGTTGCAATTGGCCTTGCTTTAACAATTGCCCATGCAATCCGCCTGCTAAGTTTTTCTTCGCCGTATTGATAAATAATGTCGGCAAGTTTTTTTTCTTCGTAGGTGTTCACAACAATTTCGGCAGTAAGTTCTTGCGTGGTGTCCATTCGCATGTCCAGCGGTCCGTCAAAGCGATAACTAAATCCGCGCTCGGCAGTGTCAATTTGATGGCTGCTAACCCCTAGGTCTGCCAAAATTCCATCAAACTTGGTTTCACCAAGCACATCTTTAAAATCTTTAAAATCGCTTTTAACAATAGTCACATTGCTAAACTGTTTTAATTTTAACTTTGAAGCTTCAAGTGCGGCGTCGTCTTTGTCTAGGCAAATCAATTTTCCTGCTTTACCCAATTTTGCCGCAATTAGCGAACTGTGTCCCCCACCACCAACTGTAACGTCTAGATAGGTTTTGTCCGCTTGTATATTTAACCCTTCTAAAACCTCTTTGTGCAGCACCGGAATATGTTTGAACCTCACCTCTTCGCGGGCTGTGCTGCTTTGCATGCTCGCCCTGTGTGAATTGCTTTTTGGCAATTCATCGGTTCGGTTTTTTTTCATATCCCCCTTGCCCTTTGATTAAATATACAAAATTATAGCCCAAAACAAAAAAAATGGCAAACAAAATGCCATAATTTATAAATTTGTTTGCATAAATATGCAAAACGAACTTTGGAAATTTTTAGATTAAACTAATAGGATTTCTCTTTAAAAATTCTTCTCTTTTTGCCTTGTCCCAAATTTCAATGCGGTCAACAACACCAACAAAAACTATGTCTTTTTGCAATCCGCTTGAAATGTAAAATTCTTCAGGTATTGAAATCCTTCCCTGATTATCCATATTGACTTGTACCAGCCCACCCCAAAAAGCACTTTCAATTTTTTCTCTTTCTTCGGTATCGGCAATTTGATGAATCTCTTTAATCTTTGTCTGAATTTTTTCTTCTGGTAGTATGCACAAAGCAGAAACTTTTGACCTTGACAAATAAAAGCTCTCTATATCATTTAACACATTTTTCATTTGTGGAGGGATTCTAAATCGGCGTTTATCGTCTATCATCGCTGCATATTCACCGCAAAGTATTGCACTATCTTTATTTTTCATATTTTATAATAACATAATTTCAAAAATTTTACAATACCCTATTCAACTCTTGACATTTTAAGAAAATTGTTTGATAATATCATCATTGTTTGGGCTTAACTTAAGTCGGTAAGAACCCCTTCGGGAACCTTGCCAACTGAAACTAATTAAAGAAAACAACATGGGCTTTTAACTCAGTCGGTAGAGTAGCAGACTCTTAATCTGTTTGTCCAGGGTTCGAGCCCCTGAAAGCCCACCAAACTTTAAAAGAGCTGACGGCTCTTTTTTATTATAAAGTATTATCAGAGTATTCATAAGCAGCCCGATCGCTTGTTAAATCGAAAATAGTCTGTGAACCTTTTATGAACTTGTATCTAACGGTTTTTTCAATGCTTTCATGCACTGTTCGGTTCATTTTTCCATGAGTCGGAGCTAATAGAGGGCGTGTATTCCTCGAATCTAAAATTTCTATTTCCAGGCACTTTTTATGCTTTCGTTTTCCTTGATGTATTATTAATTTTGATGCATCAAATTGCTTTATTCGTGCACCCAGGTAAGTTGCAAAACGGAATTCTTGTCCATCGCAATGTATTATACAAATTGTGCCATTGAACTTAATCCCCAGATAAGGAATAATCGCACAGGAAGCAAAAATAGAAACCAATTTGTTTTCATAAAAGTTCGCCTGCGTCCAAAAATATTTTTTCGGAAAAGACTGCCCTTTGTCTCCTTCAATATAGCCGCATCCGCCATCAAAATTATATACTCTGCCATTAACTGTTATCTGCCCCTTAAGTTCATGCCGCATGCTGATAACTGTGTGTCTGCATTCCAAAAACGGTAGAAATTTCAATGGCCCCATTGCATCGTATTTTATTTCATTAAATAAACCAAAGTTCACTTCACCTGCTGCAATTAATTCTTTAGTATTAATATTTAAAGACAAGCTTTTTTCGGTTACCAAGTTTGGTCCGATTCGCATTTCAAACTTGTGTTTGTTTGTAAAAAAGTCTTTATAATGAAATTTTTCGTAATACGAATTATCTTGTGTTATTATTTGAATGAATGAGGTTTTTTCATTATTAATCGCTCTGCCGAAAATTACTGCAAGTACATCTTGTTTGCCAGTGCATTTTACATAGTACCCTTCAAAATAACTCATACAGTAATTATTGACACAGATAACTAAACAATTTCATAAACCATTTCAACTGTGGCCGAAAATTCGACATCGCCTTGCATTATTTGTGTGCTTGTTAACATGGCACTATCAAACAATTTGGCACAACAAATTTTTCCATATCCGCCAAAAGTACCGTTTGAAATTTCTCTTATTGAAACAATTTTTATTTCATCAATATTGGCAGTTCGTGAAAACACGGCTGCTTTTTGTTTTGCAAGTTCAATTGCGTTTTCAAGTGCGGCGTTATAACCAGCAGTGCTGTCTTCAACTAAAAACTGAACTCCGCTTACAACATTTGCGCCTGAGTTTGTTGCTGCATCAATTACTTTGCCAACATTGTCAATGTCTTTTACTCTTACATTTATTTGATTTGTCACCTTGTAGCCAACAAATGCAAAACCATTGTTATAGTCATATTCTGGGTAAACATTAAAGCCAGCCGTTTTTATGTCGCTTTCGTTTATGTTCTGCCCTGCAAGCGATTCTTTTAAGGTTTGAACTTTTTCGGCATTTTCACGTTGTGCATCTTCAATAACCGCATTTTTGGTTTCAACACTAAAACTAATGCTTGCATAGTCAGGCTGCACTTTTGCTGTACCTGTTGCAGAAACAACCAGCCCACACAAAGGTTCACCGCAAGTTTTTGCAGAAGCAACGCCTGTTAATTTGCCTACCCCTGCAAACGACGTGAACGCAACAGGTAAAATTAAAACAAAAATTAAAAAATATTTTTTCATAAATAACCCTTCCTTGCCTATTATGTTAAGCAACGGTTAAAAAAATATTCCATATATTAATAAGGATTAGGCGGAACAAATGCCCATTCTTGAGGAAGCATGGAATTGCCTCCTGGCAGCATGCTGCCAACAGAACCCATGCCATAGACAGTTTTACCTGCAACTAAAACAAACGATGTGCGGGATGCAAGACAAACCCAAGTTGCACCAGTTATGTTATTTAAAAGAGTTGGAACCAAATGGTCCGTGGTATCACCGCTTCCATGTTTGCCGTCTAAATTAAAGCCAAAGAAATAAACTGAACCGTCTTCAGTAATTACTGCGCTGTCGGCATATCCAGCAAATGCTTTTGCTACTTTTTGCATTATTTCTTGCGGCAGGTTTTTATTTGCCGTTGTGCCTGTGCCCAAACGCCCTTCGCCGCCGCCGCCCCAAGTAAAGAGCCTGCCATCCTCAGAAACAGCCGCCACATGCACATAGCCCGCACTTATACTTTTGATTTTAATATCAGCATTTATAAAATGCTGTATTTGTGCAGGCAGACTTATTGCCGTTGTCATAGCCGCTCCATTCCCAAGTTGCCCGAAATTATTGACTCCCCAAGTATAGAGCACTCCGTCTTTTGTTAATGCTGCACCGCAAGTTTGACCAATAGAGACTTGGACAATATCTGTGAGACTAATATTGATAGGAGCAAAGGAATTGCTTTGTCCGCCGTTGCCAAGCACACCATTTTCTCCAAGCCCCCACGTATACACCTCTCCCTGGTCGGTTACAGCCCCGGCAGTTTCTGAGCATGACGCTATTTGAATAAAACGGACCCCTTCAGGCTGAGTGACTTTAGCAGGACTACTTAGTAACGACACGCTTTGGTCGCCTATTCCCAATTGTCCGTATATATTTCTGCCCCAAGAGTAAGAACGACCGCTGGAGTCCAAAGCATAAGAGGTATAAGTGGCTGCAGCGATATCTACTATATCGGAAAGCCCACTTATGAGCATAGGTTTAGATACTTGATTGGTTGTACCGTTACCAATCTGACCATAATTATTATTACCCCATGCATATACTTGCCCATGGCTTGTCAGCGCAAGTATGTGATTGGTACCGCTAACTATTTTAACAAAATCCCAAATTGTTATATCAATGTTAAGAGGAATTGCAGCAACATCTGCCGAGTTTTTTACATTATAGGTAACAGAATATTTGCCTGCTTTGCCTGAATTAAAGTCAGGAGAGGAACTGATTTCTATTTTATCGGTAATGTAACCGTCAGCATCATCAAAAGCAGATGCGTAGTCCGCAAGATTGATACCAGCGGTTTGCGTAACAAAAAATGTTTTTGGCTTTGATATTTCAGTTATTATTGGGGGAGCAGTTTTTGTTTGAACTTCAATTGAAATTTGTGCAAAATCGAAAAAAAATCCAGAAACCGGAACTTGAGCAACAATAAAAAATGCAATAATTGCAACTGAAATAAAATGTGCAACAAATGAACTTTTTTTCATTTCATATTTAGTTCCCTTTTTATTTGCAAAAGCCTGCGTATTGCGGTGTAGAAAATAAAAATTATAAGAATAGGCATCAATAGAAATAAAATAAAGCCGCTTAAGGTTCTTATCTTGCTAAAATAAGGTGCAAAAGCATTAGAATAAAAAACACCTTTCCCAACGTATTTGTCTTTTGTAATTAACTGATTGTCTTCATATTTGTTTTTATCGCCTTTTGTAAAAAGACCTTCATTGGTTATTTGCGTGATTCTGTGAAAAGCAAGTTTGCCGCCTAGGGCATCTGATTTATAAACAATTACATCACCTGCTTTTAGGTTAGACATTGATTCTTTTTTTATGATAATCAAAGAGTTAGCAGAATATTGCGGTTCCATGGACGAAGTTGTGATTATTAAAGGTGCATAGCCTAAAAGGAACAGAGGTTTTTTGCTGGAAGATAATATTCCGGTAAAAGCAAAACATGTGAATATTACAGAAAAAATTAATAAAGATTTTTTTAGTTTGTTCCTTTTTTTAACATGCATTTTAGCACCTCTTTAAAAGATTTACACAACAGCGCTCACTGTAGCCCATGCAGTTTCATTAGGTTCAGAAGCGTTATTATTTCTGAATTGCAATGCCTGAGTTTTTACTGCAAGACCAAAAGTTTTTCCTTGCATTTCGTTGGTTGCAGAAGAATTAAAGTATATTGTAATTGCAAACTGATAATTTGGGGATTTTAAATAATCGTAGTCACCTCCATCTTCTGTTTCGGCGTCTATGCCAGAACCATCTATAACATAGTTTCCTGAAACAGCAGTGCCATCGTTAATAGTTAGTTGATAGTCATCAAGATCGGTGGCTAAATCTTCTCTGTCAAATTCTCCAGAATAAATTTCTAAATAAGGAAGAATGGCAATGTTTTCTGTAGTAAAAGTTATTGCATTTCTTATCCATGCGCTTTTATTTCCGCTGTTTGTAACATTTGCTTTTATTACAACAATATCACCTGGGTTTAAATTTGAAATATTACCAGAAGGCACTAACACATCGTTTACATAAAAAGAATAATTCCCTGTAATATTTAAAGTTCCTGTGGTGAAATTGCTTGAATGTTCAAAAACATCACTGAAAAATGCCACCACCAATCCAATGCTCAGCACAATTGCAAGGGCCAGCAAAAAAAATAATGGAATAATTTTTTTTCGCTTTTTTTCCTTTTCTTCTTCATAATTATTGATTTGCTCTGCCATATAATCTCCTGCACTTTTTGCTAGTATAAGTAATTTGAAATAAATTATTTAAAAATAAAAAAATAAAAACGGCTTATGCCGTTTCTTGTTTTTTCATAATATTTATAAACTTTTTTTCCTGCTTGTCATAATAACAACAAAAATGCCACCAATAAAAACAACAACAATTAAAACTATGCTAATGGTTGAAAAAACGCTTGTTATTGTTGCAGACAGCGGCAGGTTTTTCATGAAACTGCCTGTGCTGCCGCCGTTTCTAATAATCATTTTTCCACCGCTTGGAGGCGTTCCGCCTGAAAATTCTCCAGAGGGCGGTGTGCCGCCGCTGCTTCTAAAAACCATGGTTCCTCCCATTTGCATGCCGCCCTGTTCTTCAAACAAAACACGCTCGCCAGTCATTAGAGTCAGTGTTTGAGTTAATAGACGCTGAGTTGTTGTTTGAGTCATAGAACTGTCCGCCAGTCGCTCCGCCCTTTCCAATGCCTGTGTGTCGGACAAACCTTGCTGCTTAAATATTGCATAAAGCTGAGCAGTGCTTTTGCCTGCAAATAAACTGCTGTTTGAACTGGTTGTCACTGCCGAAAGCCCTGTTACCGCTATCACAACAACAATAACAATAAGCGCCAAAAAGTTATCAAACTTGGGCAGTTTAATCCACAAGTCTTTTCGCATGCCGTAATTAAGCCGCTTTTCTTGTTTTTTAGTAATAAAGTAGGTTAAGCCATACAGCAACATAATTGGCAATAGCAAAACCGAATATAAAAAGTATGCAGCAGGCATGCCTATTAGTAGAATAATTTTTATTATACTAAGTGCTTTTATGCTTATGCCTTCATTATATCCGCTTCCTGCCCGCCTTTTTATACCGGCTGCATCTTGTTCTTCTTTAAGACGTATTTCTTCTTCACGCTGTTCTCTGGCTTTAAGCCTTTTACTTCTTTTTGCCATTTATTCACTCCTTAACGATTCAACAGGGTCAAGCGATGAAGCATTGCCAGACGGCCCCAAACTTGCAAGGATGCTAACACCAAAACTGATTACAAGCCCCAGTGAAATGTAAAGAGGGTTTATACTCATAATGTTAAAACCGCTTGTAACAACGTTTGCTATTATGCCAATAACCACTGCCGCAACACAACCAAAAACTCCTGCGGCTGCTCCAACAATGCCAGCTTCTGTCATAAATATTTTTTTAATATCACGTCGTCTTGTTCCTAACGAACGCAAAATGCCAATTTCTTTTGTTCGTTCAATAACACTGATATACATAACAATAAATATCATAATTGCCGAAACAATAAGTGAAATTCCACTGATTGCCGCAAGCACAAAAGTTCCCATGTCTATGTAACCCAAAACATCTTCTGCCGTTGTGTCTTGCCTAATTGCAACATAGCCATCGCCTAGTTCATTAAGCATTTCAAGTGTTGATAAAATGGCAGAAACATCAGATACCTTTTTTGCCATAACATAAACTAAATTTATTGGTGCACTTCCTGAATATATAGAGTTCATGCTTGCCATTGTGATATATCCGTAATCATAAGATTTGTCATCATTAATAACACCCACAATTGTAAATGTTTGCGAAATGTCTTTAGTTAATGTAATGGTTTTTCCTGCATAGTTAGATTCTGTTATGCCAAGTCTGTTTGCCATTGCCTGCGAAATAATAATTTCTCGGCTGCTTGTGCTTTCGTTGTCTGGCAGCCTGCCATAAAGCAATTCGGCATAAAACTGGTCATAAGTTGTTGCAAGTGAAAACAATGGTTTTGTTGACGACATTATCGGCGTTGTTAATCCTGAATATGTAACGCTGAAATCTGTGATGATGCTTGCTTTAATAACTTTTTCAACACCGTCTTCCGACAGCAAACTTTCTAAGAAATCTACTTCAGTAGATGAAAAAGTGCCTGTTGCTGTTGCATTTTTTTGAACGTTAATTTGTCGCGGGTTCATTGATGTTGATATTTCATTTTCAACATAACCTCGCAACCCTTCGCCCAAAAAGAGCATTAAAACAAATGCGCAAATGCCAATTCCAAGTGCAATGGAAACAAGTAAACTTCGCCTAAAACTTTGTTTAATGTTGTTTTTTGCAAAGGCAAATATTTCTTTTTTATCTATATTTTCTTTTATTTTAGCGGGTTTATCCTGCTCGTTCATTTTTGTTTTGTAAGTTTTTGTTTCTTTGTCTTCAACAATTTTGCCGTCTACCATTTTTATAACTCTGGTGCAACTGGCTGCCACTTTTGCAGAGTGAGTAACACAAACAACAAGCTTGCCGCCAATGGCAATCTGCTTTAGCAGTTCCATAATTTCATCGGCTGCCACACTATCTAAGTTTCCAGTTGGTTCGTCTGCCAAAATTATGGATGGATTGTTAGCCAACGCTCTTGCAATTGCAATGCGTTGTTTTTGTCCGCCTGACAATTGATTTGGGTATTTATGACTATGATCAGATAGCCCTACTTTTTCAATTAATTCTTCTGCTCTTGCCTTTCGCTCTTCTGGTGACAGTTCGGTTAACGTAAGCGGCAACATAACATTTTCAAAAGCTGTCATTTGTTTTATTAAATTAAAACTTTGAAAAATAACCCCAACTCTTTGCTTGCGGTAGTTGTCTAAATCCTTTTCAGTAAAGTCTCTTATAAACTCGTCTTTAATAACAATGCTGCCGGTGTAATCAAAATCCAGCCCTGCCAAGATGTTTAGAAAAGTTGTTTTTCCGCAGCCGCTTTCACCAAGCAGTGCAACAAATTCGCCGCGCGCAAATTCTACATCAATACCTTTAAGAACTTCTTGTTTTTCTGTTCTTGTTACATGGTATTCTTTTTTAAGATTTTTTATTTTAATAAATGCCATAGTCCAATATAAGAATTGAACCTTAAAACAACCTTGAAATTGTTAAAAAATTATTGTAAATGTTATTTCATTTTTATCGCACTTAACATCAATTTTCCAGCCATTTTTTTCAGCCATAGTTTTTAAAATTGAAAGACCAAGCCCAACGCCCTGTGTTTTAGCACGTGAATCGCTGCCTCGATAAAACCTTTCAAACAAAAACGGTATTTCTTTTTCAGTTATATTGTCTCCTGTGTTGGTTACATTAAGTACCGCTTTTTGATTTTGCTTTTTTAAACCAATTTTTATAATACCCTTTTCGCTTGAATGCTTTATTGCATTGTCACATAAAATTTCAACAGCATTGCTAACAGCTTTAAGGTTACCTTTATAAAAAATATTTTCTTCAATTTCGTCGTAAACAAGTCTTTTGCTTTGTTCAAAAGCCACACTCTCAAACGGCAGAATATTTGTTAGCAAAACTTCACTTAAATTAAACTCAATAATTTCTTGCTTAAAATCTTCTTCAATTTTTGAAAGAGACAACATGTCGGTTGTCATTTTTGTCATTTTTTTTGCTTGTGCTTTTATGTCACCAATCCAATGTTTTGCGTCTTGCGAAAGCCCCTTTTCTTTCTGCAGCAACTCAACACCTGCCGAAATTACAGTTAGCGGTGTTTTAAGTTCGTGGCTTGCCTCTGAGACAAATCGTCTTTGTTTTGCCAAACTTTGTTCGGCTGGTTTAACCATCCAATATGACAAAAACCAAACCAGCACAACAACAAGCAATATGCCTCCGCCGCCCGATAACAGCACTATTAGTAATAATCTTTCAAAAGATACCCTTTCAAAGTTTCGTTGAATGCCTTCTATATCGTCAATATCCAAGCGAATTTTAATAGTTGGCAGCGGACGCAACAAAGTGGTAACTAAAATTATCGTGCAAAAAAGAGCGATAAGCAGCACAGCAATGCCTGCAGTAACAAAGAAAAATTTTAATCTGGTTCGCTTTATGCTATCCATTTTCTTTCTCCAAACAATACCCAGCCCCACGAACAGTTTTAATTGTAACCGCACTTTTCATTGTTGCAAATTTTTTTCGCAAAAATGATATATAAACTTCTGCATTGTTATAATCGGAATTGTCATCCCAACCCCACACTTTTTCTATAAGCCGCTCTTTATTCACAATTTTGTTTATGTTAAGCAAAAGAAGTTCCATAATTTTATATTCGGTGTTGCTTAACCTCATTTCATATCCGTTGCAGGCAAGCATAAAAGTGTCTTTGTTTAAGGTTATGTCTTCAAAAACAAGCACATTGCCAACGTATTCGCTTTTGCGTCTGGTAAGTGCCTTAATGCGTGCCACAAGTTCAGAAACCGCAAACGGCTTGGTTAAATAATCATCTGCACCAAAGTTTAGACCGTCAACTTTATCGTTTATTTCAGCTTTTGCAGACAGCATTAAAATTGGAGTTGATATTTTATATTCACGCAATTTTTTCAGCGCTTCATAGCCGTTCATTTGCGGCATCATTATGTCAAGAATAATCAAGTCATATTCTGTTGCTTTTGCATATTCAACCGCATCTTTGCCGTTATAAACTGCATCACAGTCTATTTTATTTTGCCGAAGAATTTCTTTAAGCATTGAGACCAATGCCTTTTCATCGTCTGCGATTAGAACTTTCACTTAAAACAAATCCTCCACGCTATATCTAATTTTACCACAAATGCTGCTTGAAGGAAACATATAGCCGCCAACTTCGTGCGAAACAATTAAAATTCGCTCTGAAGTAATATCTATATCATTGTTTAATTCACCAGCAAGAATAGATATTTTGCCTAAAACAATGTTTATTTGTGAAAGTTTTTCTTTGTATTCATTTGTCCCTTTAGTAAGTTCAGAAAGTTCCGTCTTCAATAAATCCAGTTCGGATTTAAGTTTGAGATATTCTTGATTTTCAAACAATCCATTAAGATTAGACGAAAGCGAATTTTCAAAAAGAGTTTCATCAAGTTGATTCGGTAAGGCACAAATTAGTTTCTAAACTTTGATTGTGCGCCGCCACCTCTTTTACAGGGCTGCCTTTTGCATCTGTTTTCAAAAGACCAACAGAAAACCCAAAAGTCATGCCTGCACAAATAATTACTACAACTAATTTACTCATATATTTCCCTCCTTTGGTAATACTTCAAATTAATATGTTTACCTTGAAGTATCATTGAAAATATAAAGTAAAATTAATTTATTAAATCTTTTAACAAGGAATTAATTCCTTAGCACTTTTTCTGCAAAGTTCTCCATCCAAAAAAAAGTTTGTGCCTGTTTGTCTAAATTGGAATGGCACGCCTCTTTTATCGCATTGCTGTTTTAAATTTTGTACCCAAGCAAAATCTAGCACCCTAGCGTTTTTGTCCTGCTCTCCGCCCACTACAACTAATTCAATTCCGTTTAAATATTTCTCTATGTCTATCTTTCCAATAAGCGGCTGAGCAATAATATTTTTGTGTTTAATAGGCAGTTTGTCGAATATTGCTAGTCTTATGTCACACATAGCTTGGTTTTCAACGGTGCAGCCCACTATAACATTGTCATATCCTTTGCCCCAATCTGCAGGAATGCATTTTTCAAACCGTTCAATTCTTTTGGTTAAAAACAAAAATTGGCAGTCGCTTCTTTGCTTAATCATTTGCCAACACTCTTCTCTCCAACCATCTGCTTCTTCAATTAAAAAATCTGTAGAAAAGCAAAGATACACCAAACTACTTATAGCTTAATTTTATAATCACCATTTTTCTTCTTTTCTGTTGGATAATAAAAAATATCGGTTTTAACTATGTTATTTGTATCAATGCCGCGTTTAACATCACCCTTATGAATATAGCAATATTTGCACCCTTCGCTATATTTTCGGCACCCACGCCACGGACTCCACATTGCCATAACAGTCTACTTCTTTTTTGGTTTTGGCAGCGAATGCAGTTCTAATAACTCTAATGCAATTTTTAAAGCCTTGATACGCCTGAATGTTAAAGTATGCTGAGGTGTTCCTTCTTTTAGTTTTTCAATTACTTTCTCACATTTATTTAGTGTTGAAGTTAACGAAAACACAGCTTCATCAATTTCTTGCTTGGAATATTTCATTTACTAACCTCAAAACTTTCACTTTTAAATGCATGGTAATATCTGCCATTTGCGGCAGTAAATTTTAGCACGCAATAATCAGGGTCGGTTACGCCTTGCTTGTAATACATTGTGTCGCCTTTTTGCCAAATCATTTCTTTGCTTGCTGCATCTTCTAACACTTCCATTGTGCCAACCAGCATCACGCCGTGATACATAAATTTTTTGTCATAAAAATAAATGCACGCTTTGGTGTTTTTGCGGTATTGCTCTACTCTCATACTAGACGTGTTTGTTGAAAACCAAAATTCTTTCAAACCGTTTCGCTTTCTTGGAACCATCATGGCTTTCATGTTCGGAAAGCCGTTTTTATCTATCGAGCCAACAAATGAAACATTTGCTCCGTCTATAACCTTTCCAATTGTTTTTTCTGCGTCTCTCATTTGCACCTCTTTTTATATTCTATCAATGTAAAAACATCTTTTGGCACTTTATCAGAAACGTCTATATTTATTGGAAAAACTGTCATCTTGCCCACTTGCTTAATTTGTGGAATTTGGCTTTTTGTTTGCTCGCTTAGCGGCAGTGACAACACTTCGTCTCTGCACTGCGGCTTTGGAAAAATCCCAATTTTAAAAAACCCTTCCCACAAAGACAGCCAAAAAGTTGTTGTCTGTTTTTTTGCTCCTCTTGGCGTTTCCCAAATTTATAAGAGCCTTTTTGATACCATGCCTTATCCCATGCGCAATATTTCCACTCAGAAACATCTACATCAATTTTATTAGCATTGGCTAAAAAATCTTTGTATTCTTTAAATAATTTATCACCCATAAGCATTGCTAAAAATTCGTCTGTTGGTTGAATGTTTTTATCTTTTAACAATCTCTCACTCATAACAATTTTTCCTCTTTCATTAGGTTCTCTACTTTAACCAGTTCGTTTTTTTCAAAAATTCTTTTGTCTAACTTTCTGTATTTAGGCTTGCCCCAAACTCCAAAAAATTTTGGACCAACAAGCATGTTATCAGGAACTGGTTTTATTGCGGCAACAACGGCCGAAAGTGCCGCAGTGTTTGCACTGTGAAAAAATGGCTTTGCAAGTGCTTTCGCAAAATTTCCAAGCTTGCCCATAATGTCGGAAATAACACAACCGGGGTGTGCAATTTGATATTTAACGTTTGGGTATTTGTTTAAATAATTTTCTCTTAAAGCAATAATTGCTAAATTAAGTAGCCGCTTTGTGCCTGCATAATCTTTTAGTTTTTTAGCTTTGTTTGCGTGCAAATCGCTCCAATTAATTTTTGCACCACGATAAGACAGCGAACTTTGAAAAACCGCACAAGCGTTGTTTTGTTTGTTAAGAATTGGTGTTAGTGCAATTGTTAACGCAAGCGTACCTTTAAAATTAACTTCATATGCCCTGCCGCCAATAACACCAGCATTGTTTATTAAATAATGAATTGGTTTGTCTTGCATCTGTGCAACAAAACTGTTTATTGAATCTGTCTTGGTTAAGTCAAGCGGATATGTTTGAATTTTCTTAATATCAAAATTTTCAGAAAGTTCTGCTTTAAGTTTTTCACTTTCATCATCCCACAACACTGGCAAAACAACATTCATGCCAAAATTTGCAAAAAATTGACTGCAATTTGTTTTCCAATAATTCCCGACGCACCAGTTATTATTGCAGTTTTTCCATCAAACCCACTAAGCTTTTTCAAAAATTTTGTATTTCTTAATTTCATAACTTATTATATACTCAAATCTTTATTATACAATCAAAAAGAGCCTAAGCCCTTTTATTTGTTTGGAATAAGTTTATATGTTTCTCTTGCAATAACAAGTTCTTCGTTGGTTGGAATAATAACAACTTTAACCTTGCTATCTGCCGTGCTGATTATCCCCTGTTTGCGATTCATTTTTTCGTTTAAGTCTTTGTCTAGATGCACACCTAAATAAGTTAAATTTTTGCATATTTCTTCACGGAAAATTGTGCCTCGCTCACCAATGCCAGCCGTAAACACAAGGCAGTCCACACCATTTAAAACAAATGCATAAGAACCAATAAATTTTGTAATGCTGTAACAAAACATATCAAAAGCAAGTTTTGCAAGCGGATTTGTATTAAGTTCTTTTTCAACATCACGCATGTCGTTGCTGCCAAAAACCCCTTTAACACCATAATTTTTGTTTAGGTGTGCAACCATGCCTTTGTAAGAATAACCGCGTTTTTCTGCCAAATACAAAACTGCACCAGGGTCAATGTTTCCGCCGCGTGTGCCCATAACAACGCCTTCAAGCGGAGTTAGTCCCATTGAGGTATCCAAACTCTTGCCGTTTTCAATTGCACAAATGCTGCACCCATTGCCCATGTGGCAGGTGATAATTTTTTTTGCGCCATAAAGTTTTGCAGCCAATTCGCTTACATACTGGTGGCTCATGCCATGAAATCCATATTTACGAATTTTAAATTCTTCGGCTTCTTCGTGTTTAATTGCATATGAATATGCTTTTTCTGGCATTGTTTGATGAAAGGCCGTGTCAAAAACTGCATAGTTAACATCACCAAAAGCAGCTTTGCAGGCATATATACCAGCAAAGCATGCTGGCATGTGCAATGGCGCAACTTCGCAAAAAGTTTCTTCTTGCTTCATAAAATCATCATCAATTTTTTGTGGCTTGGTTTTGTTTAACCCATGAACAGTTCTGTGCCCCACTGCAGCAATTTCTTTTGCACTTTTAATAATGTTATTTTCAGCAAGCAGTTTAACCGCCCAGTGAACTGCTTCTGTGTGGTTATCCAGCACTTTTTCATAGTGCTTTTTTTCTTCACCAATTTTAAGGTCGCAAAAACATTGCGGATCGCCAATGCGTTCTATGTTCCCGCTGCAAAGCACCTTTTCTTCGGGCATTTCAAAAACTTGAAATTTAAAGGTTGAACTCCCTGCATTTGTAATAAAAATTTTCATATTAATTCTCCTTTTTTATTTAAGCCTTGGGCTTTAAAACATTTTTTTCTTTGCCATTACTAACGATATAATGCCTGTTAGCAAAAGCGAAATTCCAACAGCAATCCAAAATCCCCACATGGTTCCCTGCCAAGGAACACCAGTATTCATGCCCCACCAGCTTGCAATAACCATGGGAATGGATAAAACAATTGTAATTGCTGCTAAAAATTTCATAATAATATTTTGATTGTTATTAACAACCGCGGCAAAGGCGTCCATTGTGCTTTTTATTATTTCACGATAAACCGAACACATTGAAATCGCTTGTTTTGAGTCAAGTATAACATCTTCTAAAATATCTTTTTCTTCTGCCGTCGCTTTTTCGGCATGATTAAATATTTTTTGAAAAACCGTGTAGTTTGCACTAAGAGATGCTGAAAAGAAAACCAAAGACTTTTGTATTGCAACAAGTTGTAAAAGTTCTTCGTTTTTCATAGATTTTGAAAGATGTTTTTGAATTGCATCACTGGATTTATCAATTTGCCTTAGATAAAAAAGAAAACGCCTTGTATTGTTAAGCATAAGTTGATAAACAAGTTTTTCTCTTTTTGATGTGTCAGCATTTTTTATGTGCCCTTCAAAAAAGTCACTAAGAACAGTTGTCCGCACAGAACACACCGAAACCAAATAGTTGTCTGTTGCTATCACTGCAAGCGGACGTGTGTTAACAGCCTCGCCCGGAATTGTTTTAGGAATGTCCATTACTACTATTTTATATTTTGTCTCAGAATCTAAATGTGCAACTTCTTCATCATCTAATGCTGCCCTTAAATGCTCTTTATCAATGCCAGTTAGTTCAGAAATTTGATTCACTTCTTCAGTGTCTGGAGCCTCAAGGTGAATCCAACAATTCTTTTGCTCTTTATCAATCTCTTTCAATTTATTGCTTGTTTTGTCTGTTGTGTAAAATTTAATCATAATAAGATATTATCACAGGCACTGTTAAACTTACAACAAAAAAGCCATGCTCTTTGTTTGCTTAATTAAAGCCACTCACAATGCCACAATTTTATCTGCAAGTAAAATCCACATTGCAGCCTCTTGATATGCGTTAAGGCTGTTTGCTGGAACATAAATTGTAAAATCTTCATTATCAACTGCTCCGTTGCCAAAGGCATTATCATTAAGCAATACGGTAATTCCCTGTTCTTCTGTTCTGCAAATTATTAACGATTTTAAAGAATAACAAGCCCAAAATGCCCCGCCTGCAATTTCAATAATTGAGTCTCCAACAGTTACTTCTTGCAAATTTTCGCCGTGTGATGAAAAATACCATGCTGTTATTTGCGTGCCGCCATTTATTGTTAAATGCGTAATGCTTGCAGGCACTGTTCCGCCAAAACATACGCCAAAGTTTGCACCCATTATAGGCAATGCAATAGAAGTTAAATTTGTACAGTCTGCAAAAATACTACTACCCACACTTAAAAGTGTTTTAGGAAGCACCAAACTGCACAGCTCATTAAAACCTCTAAAGGCATAAGACCCAATTGCAATTACAGTTATCCCGGATATCTCTTCATCAACTTCATAGTTTGCCACGCCGCTAAGAGCCGCAGCAATAACAGAACCATCGCTTTTTTGAAGCAAAATTTTTCCATCTGCACTGATTACATAAAAACCATTATTTAATGCAGTTCCAAATGTTGTTAAACTTAAACAATAAGCAAATGCATTTGAATTTATGCTTTCTATGCTGTTTGGCAATGTGATTGAGGTGATATTTTCACAATGAAAAAAGGCGCTATCTCCAATAATTTTTACTGAATCTGCTATAACAACACTGGTTAGGTTAAGACAATAATTAAAGAAGTCTCTTTCCAAACTTGTTCCGCCATTTATTTCAACTGTTGTTAATTTTGTTGGAAGATTCCAGTTGCTGCTGTTTAAAAAGATATAACCAATGTTGTTAATCACCGCAGGCAGAGAAATAAATTCCAAATTTGTGCAATCGGCAAATATTCCAGATGCCAAACTTGTTAAAGTGTTAGAAATGGTTACCGATGTTAAGGCTTTTTTATTTACAAAAGCACCAGCGGATATTGATTTAATTGAATAATTCGTGTAACTGCCATCAGGCAAAAGGCTGTAAGCAATTTCTGGAATTACTAAATTTGCAGGCAAAATTGCATCGGTTTTTATACCAAGAACCGAAGCATTACTTGCTGTGCCACTTATAGAAAAGATTGTCGTATATCGTGCATACAAAACAACTGTTTCGCCAATAGGTTGCCAACTAGCCGTTATTACAGCTCCAGTATTGCTGGCTGCCCAACCAACAAACATCATGTGACCGTTGTCTTTTGTTAGTTTTGCATAATCTATACCGCCTGCAAAAGAAGAACTTAACACGCTGTTTAATGATTCTGCACTTATTATCTGTCCTTCATTAAACGTTATGGCGGTTAAAATAGAATTAGCACCTCCATATACCCCATCGTTTAAGTTAAGAGATAATTGAGTAGTATTTTGCTCCCATATGGCATAAAGAGTTATATTTGCAAAATCGTTGCCTAAAGTATAGGTCGCACCTTCCATCATTGAATTATCAATGGCTTGCTGCGAACCAAATGTAAATGCTGCTGTTGAATCGCTACTGTTTTTAGACCAACCTAAGCAAGTGTTATAACTAAGAGACAATGTTCCTTTAGAAGCAAAAGCAAAATTTTCTGAAGCAGTACCGTATTTAACACTTGTTGTGCCAAATGCCTCTCCCGTTGCATCTATGTTGTTTTTGTCATAAATAAAATTAACAGTTATAGGTTCCCAAATCGCAAAAAAAGTTACGTCAACATCGCTGGCACTAACTTGCTTTGCATTCAATTGCGAACTGCTATAAAGTGGAAGCGTTGTGCCAAGACTCATATTATCCCATTCATAATTGTCTGTGCTATATCCCTTTAGGGTAAAATATGTTTTATTTACATTGCTGACATTAATGTTGGTGCCTTTACCAAGAAAAGTGCTTTCAGTCGGGTTATCATTGGCATCGTTAAAACAAATTGTTACTGAATTTGCTGTATCAGCAAAAACAAAAGATAGTTCAATATTTTTTGTTACAGCAATTGTTTCGCCTGTTGTATAAACTGTATCATTACTGTCACCAACAATCTTAACGCCCACAACTGATTTCCCTGTGCTTTTTTCAAACAGTCCTATAAATGGGGACGCTGTTAAATCAACTGTATAATTTCCTTTGTCTTTAAATGTTTTGGCAGGAATATTTACTGCGCTTAAATTGTTAGGATATTGCACACTTGCTGTTCCATTTAATGTGCTGTCTGAAAAAGATACCGTATATTGCATTTCTGTGCCGCGAAAAAGAAAAAAAAGCCCTACTCCAGCACCAATACACACTATCAATAAAATTGATATTAAAACAAGTATTCTTTTATTTTTTCTTTTTGCAGTTATATCTGCAATTTCCTCGGTTGCGTTATTTTTCATATTCTTTTGTGCTTTTTTATTATATAACGAATTAAAAAAAATACAAACAAATTTATATTAAGAACTATCGGCTGCATAGCAGAGCACTCCATACAAAAACCGTCTTACGACGGTTTTGATTGTGGAGCGGGCGATGGGAATCGGACCCACGCAGCCAGCTTGGAAGGCTGGAATTCTACCATTGAACTACGCCCGCGTATTACCTAACCTTTGTTGTAAATTGCCTGCAACTAACGGCTCGGTGTTGGTTGGGGCGGCAGGATTTGAACCTACACGTGCGGGAGTCAAAGTCCCGTGCCTTACCGTTTGGCGACGCCCCAAAATGTCAATGCTGGGGCAAAGCCAAGTCTTTATCCATTACGGCAAGAATTACCGTTTGGTGACACCCCAGTAAAAACGCTAGACACATAGTAGCATATGAAAATAAAAAAATCAACTAATATGCTTAAACTGCTTGTTTTTTTTATTGATATATGTTAAATTGCTTTGTTGTAATTTTTACATTACGACCCATTAGCTCAACTGGTAGAGCACTTGACTTTTAATCAAGTTGTCCCGCGTTCGATCCGCGGATGGGTCACCACTTTAAAGCCGTCAAGTTGTAAAGCATTTTGCAGCAAGAGGCGAAATTTGCGCCTGTGGCGGAATTGGCAGACGCGCTAGACTTAGGATCTAGTGGAAACGTGGGGGTTCAAGTCCCTCCAGGCGCACCAAAAAAATAAAAATCCATTAGGGATTTTTTTAATTAAAATAAAATTTGCGGAGGAGCTGCTGTATCGACAGCATTAGAACCTTTTAGTTTAATGTTATATTCTTTTACCCATTTAGCAACTGCAGAATAAAATGTCTGGGCTTTATCAAGATCAAGCACCTTTCTGAACGGTGGGCTAAGCTTTTTTTCAGCATCCACATATAAAATTACATTCAAACCTGGCACTTGACTTATTACCATTTTATTTAGTTCCGTAGCAATATTTTCATCGCAGAGTCCACCGGCGTATCCATGTGGCACATCACTAAATAAAGACGGTTCATACATTCTCGCAACTTTGCCTTGACCAAAAGACCTATCGCTTAACACACTCAAATTTTTTCTGCAGTCTGCAGATCTTTCAATAACTTGTCTGACCAAATTTTTACCCGCTTGGCTTGAATATGGAAGCACAAATTTTGCATCATATTTTTTAATAAGAAAATGTAAAGCATTTACGTATTTCATAATGTCAACATCTTGAGAGCAAAAACCGCTGCCCTCTAAATTTATTTGCAACCTAAGCCCTGCAAACAGATTCAAAATTATATCAAGTTCCATAGGCACATCGTTTTCTGAAATTTGTTTTGCCCACTCCATGTTAACATGAATGCCAATTCTATCACGGCATTTTGCACCTGTTGCTGCCCACAAAAGTTTTACAATCCACATATATCTTTTAGATGTATATGGTGAAAGCCCTACACCAAGTTCTGCCCTAGGATTATTGATAAGAAAGTTAATACAATCTGCAACATTCAGCCTTTCATTTGCACCGACGCAAGAAACTCTGTCTATTCTGACCATTTTAACCTCCTTTATAATTAATTTTATTAATTAATTATAACAAAATTTTTCGCATATGTAAATACCGAATCACATATTGACTTGTTGTTTTTAAAACATTATACTCCATATATGAAAGAAAAATTTGACGCAACAGAAGTTGATTTTATGGGAATTTTCAAGTTGAATAATGCTTACGGCATTGAAAATTTGGTTCACCGATTAGAAGGTTCTGACATCTTTTTATCCCGCAACTATGGTTATTATAATCAAGAACTCACTGTTTCAGGGTGCAGTTTAGAACGTGATTTTCTTTCAAAAATGCTACCTATTGAAGGCAAAGTTGGTTTTATTGTTGTAGAAAATATGGCAAATCTTTCTGCAAAAGTTTTGTATTCTGAACTAAGCAAATATGTTCAAGACAAACCCAATCACTATTTAGAAGCAAAGGCGTGCATCGACGAAGATGTAAAAAATCTTGTTCGTATAATGAACGGCGAACGTGCAATAAGAGTATCCCATACTCTGCCAAAGGGTCAGGAGTCCGTTGTCAGAAGACACATTGAACTAGATAACAAAAAAATTATAAAAATGGTTGTGTCATCTCTGCCAAAACCTCAACATGTTATAACTCCGGGTTTGGGCAGCATTTTAATCGGACCGTTCATAAAAGCAATACACGGCACCGAATATGATTTAGCAGATTTCAGTGCATATGACAGAAGAGATCAAAATAAAAAATTAAAAATTAGTGATATTATGCACTCAAAAGCAGCAAAGAACCTGCCTGATCAAGTATTAATTTTCGACGACAATGTTGCGTCTGGAGCTACAATGCGCAAACTGGCAAAAGTTATGGCGCTTAGCGGACGAAGTATAAAAACTGGTGCTGCTGAGTTTGATTGGCGACTTTATGGAGATATTATAGATTCCCGCGGAGAAAACGGTAAAAATAATTCTTGCTTTTCTGTTATGGATTTTGATTATATTTCTTATCTTGCTTATCATTGCATTCCGCGCATTGCAAGAAAATCTATCCGCACTTTGACAATGAGCGACGACAGTTATTTTAAAAATGCCATTGATCTTGGTTTTAGCAATCCGCATGAATCTGATGATGCTTTTCTTATGCGGATCGGAATCGGAATTGCACGAAGTCATGGCATAGATCTTACAGTAAAAAACAAAGGCATAAAAAATAGTGCTGTTGATTTTAACAATCGTTTAACACAAGAAATTTTGTTAAACAGCAAATAGTAGAAAATAAAAAGCCTATAGGGCTTTTTATTTTTCGTCTATTGGAAATTCTGATACAGTCAGCACTACTCTATTAATTCGTTTGTCTACCACTTTTATTACTTCAAAAACCAGTTTAAGTTTTTTGCTTTTAACTTCTCCGTCATCGTTAATAAAATCGTCTATTGCAACAACTTCAAACTTTTGTCGCAAACGCGGCATATGCTCTGTTAGTTCATACAAAAACACTCCAAGGTGTGAGTGGCTGTCATCCGGAAGATTTTCAATATCTAAATGCTCATAAAGTTCTGAAACAGTTATATCTGCTGAAACTTCGTAGACGTTGTCTTTAATTTGTTTTATTGCTTCAGTGGCAAATGCATCGTCTTGTTCGTCATAAATATCCCCCACAACTTCTTCAATGGCATCTTCTAATGTAACAATACCGCTTGTCCCGCCGTGCTCGTCCACAACAACAGCCAAATGTTTTTTTTCATATCTCATGTTCTTAATAAGAGTTTTTAGTTTCATGTTTTCTACAACAAACAATGGCTGCACAAGCATATCTTTAAGCGGTATATTTTTGTTTTGAATTAAGTTGCGAAAAAAATCTTTTTGATAAATCACGCCAATCATGTTGTCTTTGTCGCCTTGGTAAACTGGTATTCGTGAATATTCTTCTAAAGCAAACAATTGCTTAATTTCTTCTTCGCTTGCATCCACCGAAATCGCAACCACATTGATACGTGGCGTCATAATGTCATAAACAGTTTTGGCACCTAAATCAATGGCTCCTTGAATAATGTCCGACATCTGCCCGTCGATAACCCCTTCTTCTTCCATTGTGTCAATAATGCTGCCAAGGCTCATCTTCTGTAACAGACGGTGACGCATTTTCATCTGCGTGTTTTTTTGCTTTGCCTGTAAAAAGTTTTTGAAATTTATCAAAAAACCAAACAAGCGGCATAGCCGTTTTAATTAAAACAACCATGAAGCCTGATAGTTTAAGTGCATATTCTTCCGATTTAATCTTGGCAAGCACCTTTGGGATTATGCCGCAAAAACTGATTATTATTGTCGACATTATAAGCGTGGTTATAATGTTGCTTAAAGTTGGGTCAGCAATTAACGTGCCAAGCAAATATGCACAAAGTGTTGTGTTTAAAACGTCTGCAATTGTGTTTGTGACTAAAATTGAATTGATTGCTTTATCAAAGTTTTTTACAACCCAATAAGCTTTTCTTGCGCCCTTTTTGTTTTCTTCTGCCATGCTTTTCATTCGCAATTCATTAACCGAAGAATATGTTGTTTCCACAATTGACATTAAATATGACACAAAGAACAAAAACAAAATCGCCACCAAAGTGATGACGCTTGAAATATCAAATTTTGCACTCGCTAATGCGAAAATCAAATTATACTCCTTTAGGTTTTATCCTAACAGACATTAAGTCTAGCATATTATTTGTAAAAAAACAAATAATTTTTATTTTTTAAACTTTTTTTCATAAGCAAGTTTTGATTGTTTAATAATTTTTATTGCTTGCTCTTTATCCTCAATTGGCTTAACCGTTGTTTGCTTGTTTTCAAGGTCTTTATACACAGCAAAAAAATGCCTTAATTCGTCAATAATATGTCTTGGCAAATCTTTAGCATCTTTGTATGTGTTATAGTAAGGATCTTTAAAAGGAATCGCGACAACCTTGTGGTCAAGTGTGCCACCGTCAATCATTTCAATTACTCCTATTGGATAGCAGCGAACCAAACTAAGTGGATCCAGTTTTTCGGCACACAAAACAAGAACATCAAGTGCGTCGCCGTCTTCAGATAACGTCCTTGGAATAAATCCATAACTCAGCGGATATTGCACGCTAACGTGCAACACGCGGTCTAGAATAATCATTCCGGTTTCCTTATCAAGTTCATATTTACTTTTGCATCCCTTAGGAATTTCAATAACAACAATAAAGTCGTCTTCCTTTATACGCTCATAACTTATGTCATGCCAAATATTCATATTGTATTTTTCTCCCTGAATTTAGTTCATCCCCGCAAAGTTGACATCAAGGATAAATAAAAGTTGTTAAAGTTTTTTTGGGGTGAATGATGGGGCTCGAACCCACGACCTCCAGATCCACAATCTGGCGCTCTAACCGACTGAGCTACATCCACCATAAGTGAGTGCGGCGGGCAAATTTATTTGCACATCGCCGAACGTTGGTGAGATGTATGCCTTAACTATACATCCACCATAATGTAAAACAAATGTAATATACCAAATATATTCCCTAATTGCAAGTTTTAACAATATATTCTTCTGGGTTTATTTCTTGAGCAGAAAGTTGCGTGTTTGGGCTTAAATCACGCAAATGTTTTTTTATGTAAATTTGTTTGTTTGCAGGGCGAAGCAGTGCGAAACAGTCTTGCAAAAATGTTTCCCAGTCAATTCCCTTGTCCATATCCATATAATTATTTAGTTTGCCAATTTTGTAATGGTCCACGCTGTTGTCTTCCAATGTTTTTCTTATCAATTTTAAAGTTTCTTCTGGTTCAATAACAGGCTCTAAACTTACAAAAGTTTTTATGCCGTTGTCATGCAAGGTTTTTAATGCTGCAAGGCGGTCGGCAGGCAGTGCAGCCCCGCTTTCCCACTCTTTGCTTTTTGCTTCGTCCATAAACGTAAGAGTTGCCCCCACCGTGATGTTATTTCCAAATTTTTTAAACAGTTTTAAATCTTTAAGACATCTGCTTCCTGCTTTTGTTAAAATTGCAACAGGGGTGTTGTGTTTTAAAAACAATTTAAGTGCTTTGCGGGTTGTTTTGTTATCATCACCGCTATTGCAATAAACATCCCCAACAAAAGAAAGAAACACTTGTTTTTCATATTTTTTTGCTTTCAAGTCTTTTTTTAATTCACGCAAAACATTTTTTATTGGTTTTGGAAGTGTGGAAAAATATGACTCCTTACTGCCAACTTCTCCTTGGTGGTAATTGGGTACATAACAATATTTACACTTGTGTGTGCAAGACAAATATAGGTTGCATGCATATGGGCTGTATTCCTTCGCCCTGCCTGTTGGTTCAAAAATTGCTGACATATTTATTTACCTTCCTCTTTTGAAATTTGTTCCATTGTTCTGCCTGTGCGGACACTTGTTGTAAATTGTGAGATAAATGCGTCTTCTTTTGCATATTTGTCTTTACTTTTAATAAGCAGCCAGTTCTTGTTGTTGTCGCCGCTAAACCTGTTTAGTGTCCATTCTCCGTTTAATCGGTTTCCGTTAATAACAAATTTAATTCTGCCCTTTTTAAAACTTTCTTCTGCGTTGCTTAATGGTTCCCATGTGCCTTCGTCCCAAATCATCACTGTGCCTGCGCCATATTGCCCTTCGGCAATTACACCTTCAAAATTATTAAAATCCATCTGATGATCCTCCACACGCACAGCAAGACGCTTATCGGCAGGATTTAATGACGGCCCTTTAGGAATTGCAAAACTAATCATAATGCCATTTAATTCCAGCCTAAAGTCATAGTGGTCATTGCTTGCAATGTGATGATGAATCATATATTTCAGTTTATTCATATTTTTAGTATATCAAAAAAACCTTGCAATGTGGCAAGGTTTTTCATTGTTTTTTTATTTATAAAAGTGATGTTAATGCATTCCACGTTAATGGGCCCACAACACCGTCTACGTTTAAGCCTGAATAAAGCTGGAATGTGCGGACTGCCTGTGCTGTTCCTGATCCAAACACACCGTCTACTGCAACAATTGGAATTGCGTTGTAGGTTAATCGGGCGTTGTTTAATAAAGACTGCAATGTTCTCACACTCTCACCACTGCTGCCTTGACGAAGCAAATACCCTGGGAAAGGAGGGATAGTCGGTGACGGAGAAGGCGTTGTTGGAGGTGTTGTTGGAACTTCTCCCTGCACGGTTTTAAACACCTCATATAATTTATTCCAGGTTAACGGCCCTACAATTCCGTCTTGAGCAAGCCCAAACCTTCGCTGAAACTGCTTAACCGCATTTGTTGTGTTGGCACCAAAAATGTTATCAATTAACGGCGGCTGAATGTCGGAATAAAAGTTTGCAATATAGTTTAACAAAAATTGCAAGTGCACAACGTCTTCACCACGAGAGCCTTCCCTAATTACAACTGTTGGTGGTGTTGGACTAAGCCCAATTCGTTCCCCTTCGCCGCCAAGTTCGGCAAGGCTGGTAACAGATGTGAAAACTTGCGAAATTTTGTTCCATGTGCTTCTGCCAACAATGCCATCTTGCACTAAATTAAAGGTTCTTTGAAACGTTCTCACCGCATTTTGTGTGTCTGTTCCAAAATAACCATTTGGATTGTTAATTGCCGGAATTAGCGGAAAGTTTGCCCTAATGCGGTTTAACTGGTTTTGTATTCGTCTAACCGCATCACCTGTTGAGCCAAGCGTAAGCGATGTGCCAGGGTAAGACTCTGTTATATTGCTAGCAGTGGCCGTGGATAAAATTAAATCTCTTGGATAATAGTTACGCAATATTTCAAGCGGAGTTAATCCACGGTTTGCAAGTGTCACTGTTCCCCATTGGCTAAGCCCTTTGCAAGTTGCCGTTGTTCCGTTGCAAAATTCGGTGAAATAGGGATTTCTAAAACCTTCTCTTCTTGCATACTGATTGAAAATTCCGTCAACAATTTGACTAATGTTTTGAAAAATTTCACGCCCTTGCACAAAGGCCATGTCAACAGTTGTAGAGTTTGTTATGTCATAATTAAAGCCTCGGGCGCGATACCATTCTGTGTAAATTCGGTTTAGGGCAAACGTAACAATAGCATGCACGTTTGCAATAATCGAGTTGTTTGGCCAGGTTGGATAAATTTCGCTGCTTGTAACATTTTTTACATAGTCACTAAATCTCACTCGCACATTGGGTGCAGATGTGTTGCCAGGTGTGCCAAGGTGAACAGTTATGTATTCAGGCACAACAACATTAGCCAGCACAAATGGTGTTGGAACAATGTTTGTTCCCATTTTTTCTGTTGACATTGTCGGCAGGGCAACAGACGGCGGCGGAATTGTTATGTCATATTCTTCTTCCTGATTTTCAAGCATAGGCACCATATCCACTGGCAGAATTGCCATTTGTCCGTCAAAAATTTCCACGTCAAAAACATTAACTGTTGCAAATCCTGGGTAACTAACCCAAACGTCATAAAGTGCATACGGCCGCATGCTTGGGTTTGGAATTAGCGAAAGTGCTGCAGGCACTGTGTCAAGTGTAAAAATTTCACTTTCTCCGTTTGCATTTGTAAGTCCGCTATGTAACACATTACCTGATTTATCCTTAATTGCGAACGAAGCATTCGCCACTGGTATTGTTCCGTCTGCGGTGGTTGTTATTATTTTAAGCGTTCCTGTTGCCATTTTAATTTGTCTCCTTATGTAAAGTTATGCATTAACACAAATTTAGGTGCAAACATACAATAACTCATACATAATTCAAAGGAGTTTTTATGGCAACAGTTGTTTTAGATGCCGGACATGGCGGATACGATTTCGGAGCAGTTAACGGAAGTAGATATGAAAAAAATGATAATTTAAAAATGACACTTGCAGTTGGAGAGTTATTAAAGAATTGCGGTGTAAATGTGGTTTACACACGCACCACAGATGTTTTTATTCCGCTTTTAGAACGCAGCCAAATAAGCAATAATGCTAGGGCCGATTTATTCGCTGCAATCCACCGCAATTCATCAACCAACACTTCGGCTAGCGGTGTAGAGAACCATGTCTACTCTTCTCCGTCGCAAAAGGCTGTCGCTGCTGCAAACCTTGTTCTAAACCGCATTGTATCGGCAGGAGTTCAAAACAACAGAGGTATAATGTACAGCAACTTCAGTGTGTTAAGGCACACAGCGGCACCTGCAATGCTTATTGAGCCTTGGCTTTATAAGCAATGCCGAAGATAACCGATTGTTTGACACACGCTTTTCGGCCTATGCAAACGCAATTGCAAGCGGCATACTTAGTTCGCTTGGCATCAATTGTCCAAGTGTAAACCCAAATCCACCAGTAACCCCGCCAACAGAAGAACCATCACCTGAATATATTTCCACAGTAAAAAACATTCAGTCAACACTAAACTCACGTTATGGTGCTGGACTTGTTGTAGACGGAATTTGGGGCCCTGCTTCAAATAAAGCACTTATCAGGGCTTTTCAGATAGAACTTAACAACATGTATGGTGCAGGATTGGTTACAGACGGCGTTTGGGGCCCTGCAACAAAAGCAGCAACACGAAACGTGCGGTTGGGCGACAGAAACAACATTGTTTGGATTATGCAGGCAGCCCTCTATGTTAACGGCTTTCCAACCACACCAGATGGAATTTTTGGTTCACAAACCGATGCAACACTACGAAACTTTCAACGTGCAAACGGGCTGGCTGTGGATGGTGTTGCAGGACCTGCCACATTTGAAAAACTTTTTACAAGATTATAAAATAAAATATACAAAAAAAGCCGTTAGGCTTTTTTTATTTTCTTTTTACTTAAAATAAATGCACTGCCGCTGCCTGCAATTGCAATGGCAAAGCCTCCAACAACAAACCAAATCCAGTCATTGTCAGGGTCATTAGTTTGCGGCTCTGTGATGCTGAATGTGGCTGTTCCGTCTGTTATAAATTCTTCATAGTTAAGTGTTTCTTCAAACGTAACACGAATTACATAGTTTCCAACTTCGGTTGGTCTGTCTTCAGTCCAATCGCCGCCTGTGGCAGTTTTATATTCAACCTTAATCACAGCGCCGTTTGTGGTCGAATTGGTTACAGGGTTTTTAGGTAATGCACCAAATGTCCAGTTTTGTAAGGTAACTGTTCCGCTGCCTTGTCCTTTTGCAACTGTAAATTCTCCCATTGCCTCATACTTCAAAAATTCTGCAGATTCATAAAAAGTTGCTCTAATGTCATACTCTCCTGCATTAATTGTTGCTGTTCCCCACACAATCCAATCACCTGTGTCGCCTTTTTTGCGATATTCAATAATATGACCCACTTCGTTTGTGTCCACAACTGTTGGTGAATGTGAAACACCATCGCCATAGGTCCAGCCTGTTATGCTAACGGTGCCAGCACCAACAGCTTGCGGCACTTGCTCACTCATCCACTGCACTTGACAGTCGCCACTCCAGCCAGGTTCCCACCCAGCAGGAACTTCTGATTGCTTAACATTAACATAAATGGTTGTTGCGCTTGTACAGTTCATAAAAGCAAATTCAGAAATGTTTTGCACACTTGCAGGAATTGTAATGCTTATTAAATCTGCTCCCATAGAAAAAGCACCGCCAGTAATGCTTGTTACAGGTTTCATACCGCCGTTATCAATTTCCGCTGGTATTTCAATTTCAGTAATAGTCGGGCTTTGCTGATTAAACCAAGTTATTTTTATTTCGCCGGCGCTATATGACCACATTAGTGGTCCATAAGAACCAGCTGGTGCAGGGTCTGCATTAAACGGCTTTATATTAAGTCCAAACAGGTTGACAGAACCTATCAACAAAGTGGCAAAACACAAAGTTGCCACCAAAGTTTTAGTTATCAATTTTTTAATCATGCAATAAGTATATAAGTTTCGACAATTACCGACAAGTTTTTGTTTAGAATTATTGTTCTATTAGTTCGTTTATTAGTCTCGAATCAAACACGCCAGTTGTGATATTAACTTAATCTCCGTTTTTATTATAATGCTTAATAATTCCGTCAAGCACATATCTATTAAAATTAACCATCAAATCAGTAATTTCTTCAGGCGTCTGCTTCATACCATTTTTTACCCAATCAAAAATCAATCCAACATTCCCATTGATTTGAAAAATAAATAATGAATTAAGAATATCTAAAGGAATCTGTTTAAATTCAGATGAAATCTCTGCAATATATTTCGTTTGAACCGCATTCAAAATTTTTGAAATTATATTGCTGTTTGTACCAATAATCAAATTACACATGTCAGCATTGCGATATAACTGCAAAATAATTTCACGAATCAAAGAAATTTCTGCACCATAAGATTTTATTTGTCCAAGCCTTTGCATTATTTCATTAAAAAAATCGTTTTCAATTGTTTCATAAACATCATAAATATCATAAAAATGACTATAGAAAGTAACACGATTTGTTCCGGCATTTGTACATAGTTCGGCAATAGTAATTTTATTTAATGGTTTATTTATTGCAAGTTTTAACAAACTATTTTTAATTAGCATCTGCGTATATTTTGAACGTTGATCGTTTTTATTATTTTTCATTTTATCTCTTTCTTTTACAATTTGTGTAACATTGTATAACTACAATTTAATATAACAAGTGTATAATTATTTTGATAACTTGTAAAGAATTACGGAGGTTATATGGAACAAAAATTTGTAGATTTTAAAAATGTAAGCAAGGTTTATAAAAGCGGAGAGAACGAAGTACGTGCCTTGGATAACCTTTCTTTTAATCTAAACGAAGGTGAGTTTGTAATAATTGTGGGTGCATCAGGTGCTGGCAAAACCACACTTTTAAATCTTTTGGGCGGAATGGATATTTCAACTGACGGCGAAATAATTGTAGACGGAAAAAATATATCTTCCTTAAAAGCACGGCAACTGGACCTCTATCGCAGACATGACGTTGGCTTTGTGTTTCAATTTTATAATTTAATGCCAAATCTAACAAATTAAAGAAAATATAGAATTGGCAGTTGAAATATGCAAAAATGCTTTTGCTCCAACTGAAATATTAGATAAGGTTGGTTTGTCCGCACGTGCAGACAATTTTCCGTCACAACTCTCAGGCGGCGAACAGCAGCGGGTTTCAATAGCCAGAGCTGTTGCTAAAAACCCAAAAATCCTGCTTTGTGATGAACCAACAGGGGCATTAGACTATGCAACAGGAAAAAAAGTTTTAAAACTTTTATATGAAGTTTGCAAAAATCAAAACAAAACCGTTATTGTGGTAACACACAACACCGCATTCTGCAAAATGGCAGACCGTGTTATAACAATAAAAAACGGTACTGTAATAAAAAATGTTGTTAATAAAAATCCAAAAAACATTGAGGAACTCGAATGGTAAAAACTTACAACAACTCAATATTCAGAATGTTTAAATCAAACATTGTGCGGCTGCTGGCGGTAAGTCTTATCATTGCCATTGGCATAAGCATAGTAACAGGCATTTGCGGTCTTCCCGAAAAAATGAGAGAAACTATCATAAACACAACACCAACTGAACAAACTGCTTTACCTGAAATAACTGCAAATAAAGTGGAACTTCTTGGATTTATATTCCCCATTTTTTTCATAGCAGTAGCGGCTTTAACAGCACTAACCACAATTACCCGCCTTGTTGAAGAAGAAAGATCCACAATTGCATGTTTAAAAACACTTGGCTATTCAAATGCTTCAATCATTGTTAAATATGTATTGTTCGCCTTTGTCTGCGCTTGTTTCGGCTGCGTTATTGGCGTAATAATCGGCAATTATATCATTCTGCCCGTTTTATATGATTCGGTTACACTAAGATTTAATCTCGCAGCTTCATCAGGCACCGTTTTCATAAATCAAGGACTTATATGGTCGGCAGTAATGTGTGCCGCAGTTATAATTACTTCGTTATTAGTCAGGTTTCAAAAATGTAAAGATAAACCTGCCTTCTTATTACGTGCAAAAGCACCAAAATCCGGCAAAAAAATAATACTAGAATATTTCCCTTTCATTTGGAAGCGGTTAAAATTCAAATATAAGTCATCGGTAAGAAACATTTTCCGTTTCAAAAGCCGACTGATTATGACCTTAGTTTCAGTTATAGGCTCAACAATGATGCTTTTTTGCGGAACTGGATTATACAGTTCGCTGAACAATATTAATGATGCATTTATTTCAGGCGGCTTTATAGATTCAATTATGCCCATTTCTATTTTAATAACAATCTTTGCAGTCGCTCTGGCTATACTTGTGCTGTTTAATCTAACAAACATAAACATAGAAGAACGCAAACGCGAAATTGCAACTTTGAAAGTCCTGGGATACAGCCAGTTTGAAGTGGCGGGCTATGTTTATCGTGAAATCGCAATCATTTCAATTGTTGGCATCATTATTGGCGTTCCGCTTGGATACTATTTATTGGGCTTTGTTTTTGACTATATAGGCTTTGGTTCTCTAAATTCTGTTAAATGGTATATATGGCTGATAACCGCTGCCCTCGCACTTTTATCAGTAATGATAACCGATCTTCTTCTCTACTGGAAAATTAAAAAGATTGATATGACATCGTCCCTGAAAACAATAGATTAAATTAACTTTTTGATTGCGGAAGCGAATCAATATTTCCGCTTCGAAGTTTTGAAATTTCATCTGCAATGTTGAATCTTCTTTTCATATCTGCAATTTCTGCATCTTTTGCAAGTTTTTCTTTTTTAAGTTTATTTGAACGCACTATAAGAAATGTTGTTAAAAACATTAAAACAATAACCAATCCGCCGCCGCCAAATATCACAGCAGCAACCCAAGGCTCTAATTTTGTGGATTGAAAATTCACTCCCACATTTCTTGAATCTGTAACGATAAACGAACTGGTTTGTTTTTCTGCTTCGCTTAATAATCCCGTAAACTCAACAAACTTGCCATACTTGCCAACTGTTTTTAAAAGCGTTACTTCAACTCCTGCGTCAACCAAATATCGTCCGTCCCCAAGTGCTTTAGAATAGCCGCTAAATTCAACGGTATAGCTTCCTAAATCTGCATTCGTAAAAGTATTTGTATCCTCATCATACTTAAATCCAGACGTAGAAAAATTTACAGTATATTGCTGAACAGCAAACAAACAAATGCGGGCTTCACCGTTTGCACCAATATAGTTGCTAAAGAAATTATCATCTGCAACCATTATTCCGTTTTCAAACACAACTTCAAGCAGTTCCCACTTTTTATCGGTAAAATTATATATTTTAATCTCAATAGCACGGTATTTATATAACAACATTGTGCCTTCATATGCCCAAAATTCTTGTCCATCACTATCACCTGCTGAAATTTCTGTATAACCCATAGTCGCATTTTCGTCTTCCCCTGTAGCAATATATCGTGCGGTACCAGTAAATTCTACGTCAGCACTATCTAAATCATTATTATAATCAGTTACATAAACATCGTAATTAACTTTAATATTGTTATATTTTAATTCAACAACTAAATTGTAACTTTGGTCCATCGCAATACCAAAATACTCCGGATTGCTTTCAAATTTTTGCGCCTTATTATTGTCACCTGTCACTTTTTTAACAGCATAGCGGATATTGGGTTTTAAAAGAACTGTTACTGCTTCACCCTCATAAATTAAATATCCGTTTATTTCAAAATTGCCTATTGTTTTTACATACTCAATTGCATGAGCTTCTTTTAGTTCGTACCAGTCAGTTTTTAATTCAACGCCGCTTAGAACATTTTCAAACTCAAACCCCATATTAAGCACAAATTTTTTCTGATAAATCGCATAAACAGTAAATTTGCCGTCCACTATTGTAGCGTTGTTTATTATTTCTTCATTAATTGTTAAATTGCCGCTAATTGCATTGTCATTACATTTAAACTCCACAAAATCATAAATGCAAATTCTATCAAAATCCGAAACGTCCATAACTTCGATTAAATATCTTTTTTCATAATCCAAAACATTTGTATTAAGCGTTACCAAATGTTCGGTATCATCAACATTATAATAAACTTGTTTGTTTATTTCCATAACACTCCTGTTTGCTAAAACAACTTCATCACCATTTGTGGTTTTCCCAACAACCTGAACATCATAAACCTTTGGCTTAATGTCATATTCTATAGTCATATTAGAATTTACTGTGAATGTAATTGCATTTCCATTAACGCTATAACTTCCTTCAGTCAAATTTACCGAAGCAAACTCATACACAAAATGATTAAAATCTCCTCAATTGTAACTTGCGTGCCTGCAGTAACTGATAGTGAAGAACGAGGTGAACCGTTTATATTCATACCTATACCGTCCGTCACAACATTAACTTTATAAATAGTTGCCGTAACAAATTCAACATTAATTACAAGAGTATATTCCAAAGGATGATCATCATCGTTTTTTGTTGCATACTGCTGTAAAATTTGGTCTGTTGAAAATAAAAGTTCTTTTATATCTAAACTTGTTGTATAGCCTGAAATCATTGTGCTTATATGAAAAGTCTTACCTAAAACCTTCCATGTTGCACCAGTAAGGCTTCCTGTTTCTAATTTATCTGTGGCATATATGCTTGATTTTTCTAAATCAAAAACATTATATTTAGCGGCAACAATGCTGGAAGAACTTTTAGAAATAGAAACATCAGCAGAAGAGCCAAGCTCAATTGTATAATTGACAATTGGTCCAACAATGCCGTCCATCCATAGTCCTGCACCATTGCTTAACATCGTCACACCATTTGTTGTTCTTATGGATAATAGATCATCTTTAAGGGTTAAAGGTATTGGCGTATCAGTAGTATACGAAATTTCACCTGTACTTTTGTTATATGAATATTTGTGCAAAACGACTTTGTTTTCGTATTGATTAACTTCCAAATAGTCTGCTGCCCATTTTTCTTCTGCTCCGTCAACAGTTTTAATATAGGTATATTCATGGCTGTCATCTATTACTTTTTCACCTGTCAAACCGCCGTCAATAATTTTGTTGTGATTTCTATTTCGTTTTTATTTGTGCTGCTAACGTCTGCTATAACTTTAAAATCTCCTGTGCCGCTGTTTCCATAATATTTCCCTGTGATAATATCATACATACTGTCGGCTTCTGCTTCTTCTTCAGTAAAATCCGTTGATCCTTCTTCAACAGCAAAATAATGTCTGACTACTTCACCTTTTTGAGTTATTTTAACTTCCTTAATGCCGCCTGTAAACCTGTTTACAACCGAGCCATTGTTTTGCTGACCAAAAATCAGTAAATTGTTAAAATTATAACCTGTTATATCTTGATTTATCGTTCCCGAATACGCATCATCAATATAGTTTGTTATGTAGGCATTTGCTACACCGCCCGAGGCTTCAAGTTTTGAATAAAAATATGTGTCTTTAGTTTGAACATATTTATCCCATCCAAAATTAGTTGTTAGTTTATCAGAATTTGTCGGCCAAGAACCGTATAAAAACTGAATCTGCCCGCCAGTGTTCATTAACGGACCGCCAAAGTGCTGTTCGGCGGCGTTGCTTGCACAAGCCCCCATTACATCTGGATGCTGCCCATATGCACTTGTATAAGAATAGCCCTTCGGAATCATGTAATAAATTTCTACTGTTGTTTCAGAGTTTGGTTTAATGCCAGTGTCAATATATGTGTTACCGTCTCCCATTAAATAATATTCTTGCCTAGATGCCTCAATTGTTACAGCACTTGCAGGATTTGCATTGCCGTATATATTAAAGTTTACATTCTGGTTTTCAACTGTATCATATGCAGTAACACCTGTTCCGCTAAAAAGCGTTGTTGTACCTAGTCCTTTTGGGTTGTTTAAAGAAATGCTGGTTCCACCGCTGAAATTTATTGTTTCCATAAACGGTGCTGGAGCTTCATATGCCCTCACTTTATTATTTAAATTAATGTGCAAGTTTGAATTTCCAAACCCAGACATCAATACTAGTGTAATTATCAACAACAAACTTGCAATTTTCTTCATAAGTTTAACCGCCTTTATTACTAATACTACTTAATAATATATTTTTTTACAAAAATTAGCAAGTTACTTACACTAGTAAAAAAAGAATTTTTATAAGCCAGATTTTTTTGACCTTGTTGATTGACAAATTCTTTTTGGTGTGTCAAAGTTCACAAGGAGTTATTATGAAATTTATTGTTTCCACAGATGCAGCAGCAGATTTAGATGTTGACTACATTAAACAAAACGATGTAAAAGTTATTTCAATGAAATTTTTACTTAAAGATACAGAATACACTTTTGGCAATGGTGAGCCTTGTCCATTAGGTTCAGAACTTTTTAACCAACTTAAAAAAGGCACCGTTGCAAAATCTATGCTTATAAACACCGAAGAACACATCGCTCATTTTGAGCCATTTCTTTCTAAGGGACTTAACATTTTGCACATACCCCTGTCTTCTGGTCTTTCAGGCACTGCCGATAATGCAAAACTTGCAGCAGAACAACTATCAAAAAAATATCCAAATGCAAAAATTGTTGTGTTCGATTTCAAAGGTGCATCTTTAGGGCAAGGATTGTTTGTAGATTACCTTGTGCAAATGCGCAACAAGGGCAAAACGCTTGAAGAGGCGGTAGACTGGGCGAATGAGAATGCACTAAAATTATGTCACTATTTCACGGTAAACGATTTAGGGCATCTTCGCAGAGGCGGTCGCATAAGCGGCTTTGCATCTTTTATTGGCTCACTTCTTAGCATAAAACCACTTTTGCATGTTAACAACGATGGCAAACTTATTCCGCTGCGTAAAGTTATGGGCAGAAGCAAAGCACTTAATTCACTGACTGTAAGCATGAAAACCTTGTCAGACAGCAAAGAACAAAGGGTTTTCATTTGCCACGCAGATTGCGAAGACGATGCTAAAATTGTGGCAAAAAATATTACCGAAGAATTTGGCATAACCGACATAAAAATTGGAATGATGGGACCAATAATTGGGCTTCATGCGGGACCAGGCACTGTGGCATTGTTCTTTATGGGTAAAAATAGATAACAAAAAATCGAACCTCAAAAGGTTCGATTTTTTTAATTCCGTCTATGTTACTTTTTGCTTATAAAAGGCTTTTCATTAACTTTATACATATTCTGTTTTTGTGCAACAAGAAGTTCTTTTAGTTTTTCTGTTTCCCCTTTGCTTTCAACAACATCTTTTGGGAGATAATATTTTTTATATTGCGGCATTCCGTTTAGTGTTCCTTTGTAAACTTTAAATAAAAATATGTCAGACATTTCTATTATATTGTTTACAAACTGTTTGTTTCCATATCTGTTATACAAGCATTTTGTATCACCAAGTTTTCTGCCAAACCCAGCTTCACTTGTAACATGCATGCCATAATTAAAGAAAATAAAATTTACATTTTTATCTTTATGTTTTTCAGAAGGTTTCATAAGCATTAGCGAAAATATGCCCGCACCCAAACTAAAAACAGCAAACCCAAAGAAAATAGCAACAGCAAAATCTTCGGCTTTCGAAGTTAAAGCAACAACCCCAAAAAGGGCAAAAAATGCCGCTGTAACAAGTAAAATAACGCCTGATAAAATTCGCATTTTCGCACGTGCACGCACCTGAATTAGATGGTTATATGGCACCGCATATTCAAACAATTTTTGTTCACCGCTTTCATTATTTGTAACTGGATTTTCTAACATGACATTTCTCCTTATCATTTGAATTTTATTATTGGGACTGCACACCATAATGTCTGCTTTTGATTTCCGTGTTTGATTTTGCGGTTTGATTATTTTTCGTTTGATTTTGCGACCGCTGGTTTGATTTTGCGGAAATCAAAAATTTTAACAATTAGAAAGTTGATCATCTTTTTCTTCGTTTATATAAGTTATTATTTTAGGTTTCATAAACCCATAGCCCACATTAGCAATAACTTGCATCCCGTCAACTTTACCTTGCAATTTACATACCGGAAATCTGAATTCGTCAACTACTTTATTATCAATCACAAGTTTAGCAAACCTAAATCCAGTTATTATCTCAATTGAATGCTGTTTTAAATTTTTAACTAAATGCTGTTTTTTGTTCCTAAAAATAATTATAGAAACTATTACAGCAGGAATCATTAATACGGCAAAAACTATCAATAATATTAGAGCTTCTTTTGGCATATTTTCCTCCTTTATTTATAAGACATTTTACTTAATTTATCTGGTGTGCCTGGCAGGATTCGAACCTGCGACCCTCGCCTTAGAAGGGCGATGCTCTATCCAGGTATTTACAGGCACATATTCAATGACAGTATTATAACAATATTACATAAAATTTGCAACCTGTTAACTCATAATTTTTTTCTTCTTTAAAAGTTTTAAAATTTGAGGCAGGGCTTTTTGTGCGGATTCCCTTCCTGCATCGATGGCTTGCTTATTATCTTTAAACATATAAAGCGGCTTATCGCCCATATATGGACATAGTGTTATATCCGCCGTGTTATTATCTGCCTTTGCTGTTTTCCAATCCATAAGCAAAAAAGAACGTTCAATAATCCGCAAAACCGAATTAATTTTCAAATCGCCGCGAGGTTCTCCAAGTGCATCCACTGCAATAACAACGTCTGCTCCCAATTCACGTGCTTCGCTAATAGGCACACGCTTTAGCACTCCGCCATCAACCAAAACCATGCCACGCTCTTCCATAGGGTGAAACACGTCAGGAATTGCCATGCTTGCTCTAACAGCAGTTGTAAGTAGCCCTGTTCTAAAAACATGCAGCCTTGCACTCACCAAGTCTGTTGATATGGCCGCAAAAGGGATTTTGCAGTCTTCAATGCGCTTGTCTCCCACCAGCTCGTCATAAATTTTCATTGCACGGTTTCCTTTGGCTAACCCTTTTTTCATAGATTTAACTAAATTTAAATCAATATCAAAAACTTTTCTGGTTGTAATTTCTTCGGCAATTTTGCGCATTTGTGAAACAGGAATATCTGCCACGGCAAGCCCGCCAACCAGCGCACCCATAGAGCAGCCCGTAATAATATCAATCGGAATGTTATTTTCCTGCAAGACTTCTAAAACACCTATATGGCAAAAGCCTCTTGCCCCGCCTCCGCCAAGTGCCAAACCTAATTTCTTAACTTCTTTCATTTGTAAATATCCTTTAAACTTTTTTCATCTCGAACTTGCATTTATCACCATCCACAGTTATTTCTATGTAACTGTTGGGGTGGTTTGTTCGCCTTGTGCCAAGCGGAGGAACATTAATAAATTGCATGCCATCTATTTCGTAAAAGTTATAGGTGTGCGTATGCCCGTAAAGACAAACGTTGCAGCCTTGATTTTTGGTCTGCTTAACAAGTCTTTTTAAACTATGCAGTTTAAAAAAATAATGACCGTGAGTAAGAAAAAACTTAACACCTTCAATTTGCACCACACGCATCATTGGCAGCCCTAACATATAGGTTTCCCAGTTGCCGCGCACCTTAACCATTTTTGCCTTAATTTCAGACGACAGCAATTTTTCAACAGGATAATAACCATCGCCCAAAAAAAAGATGTGGTCGCACACTTGCAAAATTTGCGAAATAAGTTTTATCAAGCCTTTCTTCTTCATTGTGAATATCTGTAAAGACTATAATTTTTTTCATTAAAAAAGAGTAGCATAAGCCACTCTTTTAAACAAATTAAATTATTAAAGTAATATGCAAATAATTCCGCCTTTGCCGTCGTTAACAATTTTGCCTAAAGTTTTACGCACCTTCTTTTGCACTTCTTGCGGCATGCCATTAACTTTGCTGTTTATGCCCTCTTTAACAAGCGTATGAAGGCTTTTGCCAAAAATGTTTGTTTCCCAAAGTTTTGCTTTGTTATTTTCAAATTCGCTTTGCAAATATTTCAACATTTCTTCACTTTGCTGCTCGGTGCCAATTGTTGGGCTTACTTCGGTGGCAACGTCAACACGCATAATGTGCAAAACTGGTGCAGTGGCACGCAAACGCACACCGTTTTTGCTTCCGCTTTTAAATATTTGCGGTTCTTCCAACACTAAATCGTTTTCGGTTGGAATAACAATGCCGTAACCGTTTTCTTTAACTTCATCCAGTGCCGCTTTTAACTTGTCATGCTCTTGTTTTGCATGGCTTAAATGCCTAAGAAACGCAACCAGTTCAAAATCGCTTGAAATCTGTTGTCCGCTTTGATGGCTAAGCACATGAAAATAAGTTTCTGGTTTTGGCACAATGTTAAACGTCGCTTCTCCAGTTGCTCCGTCTATTGCATCCACCGTCATTGGCAAAAAATGTTTACTGTCTGCAAATGTACCAGATGGATCCGCATTTGCAATTTTGTCTGCATGTTGTGTAAATTCCTTCACTTCCCTAATAACTTCGGCAATAATCTCATTGCCAAATTCTAAAACCTGCAGCCACTTTGGCATGATAACCTTGAAACTTGTGATTGGGAACTCTTGTAAAACCGCATTCATAATTTTATCTATATCCTCCTTATTTAGATCTTTAACATTTGTTGGAAGCACTTGGCATTTATATTTTTTGCTTAAGTCAAAACTTAGTTCAATGCATTTATTACTTTTTGGGTTTTGACTGTTTAACACTAAAACAAATGGTTTGTTTGCTGCTTTTAACTGGGTAACAATTTTTTCTTCTGCTGCCACATAGCTTTCACGCCCAAGTTCGCCTATAGTTCCGTCGTTGGTTATTGCAATGGCAATGGTACTATGTTCATCAATAACTTTACGTGTACCGAGCTCCGCCGCTTTTTCAAATGGCATTTCTTTATCACTCCACGGAGTTTTAACCTGCCTTACAACTTCTGCCGCTCCCGGAATTAAATAGCCAACACAATCAATCATTCTTGTTTTAAAACTGATGCCTTTTCCAAACTTGCATTCAACTGCATTGTTAGGAACAAAGCGGGGGCTTGTTGTCATAACTTCTTTACCGTCGGCACTTTGCGGCAATTCATCAATGGCCCGCTGACGCACATTATTATTTTCAATAGCTGGAATTACCAACTGGTTCATAAAGTTGGCAATAAAAGTGCTTTTCCCAGTACGCACTGGCCCAACCACCCCAATATAAACATCTCCACCACATCTTGCAGAAATATCTTTATAAATGTCGTCCGTTATCACACTTACCTCCAATTAGTAAATTACTATGAAGGCTGCTTGCGAAATATGTTTAAAAAAGAGCAATTATTTTTGCCCTTTCTCTTCTTCTTTTACTTCTCGCAATAATTTTTCTTCCAGTTTCATTTGCTTGCGGTTTTTTAAGTTCTTAAAAATTGTTACCTTATTTTCTTTTCCAATTAAAAGCCGTGCAATATTTTTGCGGTGCATATACCAAATAAGTAAAAATATTATAAAAAGCAATAAGCAAACTGTTATGTTATTATAGTTAATAGGATCAAGCCCCTCATAAACAATTAGAGAGGTTATAAATATAAAACTAGCAAGCACGCCATATTCCATAAATATTAGTGCAATCGCAGCAACAGCAAGTGCAATAAGACTAACTAGCGGACTCATTACCCAAAAAATGCCAAATGTTGTTGCAACCCCTTTGCCGCCTTTAAACTTGTAAAAAATTGGAAACATATGACCGATTATTGCAGCAAGCCCCGCAGCCAGCATTCCAACGCGGCCTATCCATGTTGCATGCCCCCAAATAAACATTGCAGCAAGTGCAGGAATAGCTCCTTTAAGTGCATCTAGCAGCAAAATTAAAAGACCCCATTTCATGCCATATGTTCGCCAAACATTCATTGTGCCTGGGTTGCCGCTGCCGTGTTTTCTTATATCATCTTTTTTTAACTTGCTTATTATAATAGAAAAATTAACACATCCAAGTATGTAACCAAATGGACAAATCAAAAACAACCAAAACAATGACATTAGTCTTCCTCCGAAACCTTATTTCGTGTAATAATTTTAATAGGTGTGCCGCTAAAGTCAACACTTTTTCGCAAACAATTTTCTAAATAACGCCCATAACTATAGTGCATCAACTTGCCGTCATTAACCTTTAAAACAAACGTTGGCGGATTCACTTGCGTTTGTGTTGCAAAATAAATTTTTAGTTTCTTGCGGCCATGAATTGGAGGCTCAACTGCTGCGACATATTCGGCAATCAATGTGTTAAGAACACTCGTTGTAATGCGGTGGTTAGCACGCTCCCAAACATAATCTACAGTTTCAATAATTTTATCGCATCTCTGCCCTGTTAATGCACTAACAAAAAGTGCTTTAAAATATGGCATAAAGGCAAGGTCACATTTTAACTTGTCTGTAAACTGATTCATTGTGAATGTGTCTTTTTCAACAATATCCCATTTGTTAACAACAATAACCGATGGCTTTCCAAGTTCGTGTATATATCCTGCCAAGCGAACATCCTGTTCACTCATCCCTTCAACCGCATCAAACACCAGCACACACACATCAGCACGTCTTATGGCTGCTAGAGCCCTAAGAACGCTATATTGTTCAACAGTCTTATATTCTACGCTGCGTTTACGCCTGATTCCTGCCGTATCGACTAATACATAATCTTTGCCGTTCACACGCAAGTCACTGTCAATACAATCTCGTGTTGTGCCTGCAACACTGCTTACCATAACACGATTTTTGCCAAGCAAGCGGTTAACAAGACTGCTCTTTCCTGCGTTTGGCTTTCCAACAACAGCAATGTTCAGTGCAGTTTTTTCTTTGGGTGATTCTTCAACTTTTTTTAGGTTGCTTACAATTTCGTCAAGCATGTCTCCCAAACCGCGTCCTTGAGTGCAACTAATTGGAAAAGGATTGCCAAGACCTAGTTGATAAAAATCATACAGCCCGCCTTCAAGTTTATCGTTATCAAGTTTATTTACTGCCAGCACAATAGGCTTTTTAGTTTTTCTAAGTTTTTTTGCAATTTCAATTTCGGTAGGGTTTAATCCCTCTTTACCGTCAACCAAAAACACAATGCAATCTGCTAAATCAAGTGCAATGTCAACTTGCTCATTAATATGTGTTTCAATTTCATCTTTGGTTTTAATGTTAATGCCGCCTGTATCAATCATTGTGAAATTATAACCAGTCCACTCGGCATCATGATAAATGCGGTCACGCGTAACGCCTAGTTCATCTTCAACAATGCTGTGCTGCTTGCCTATAACCTTGTTAAAAAACGTGCTTTTTCCCACGTTCGGTCTGCCCACAACTGCTACAATCGGTTTTGCCATTACAACACAGTTTACCACACTTTCGCTTTTTTGCAATCGTAATCAAAAACAAAAAAGCAATTACCCAAAATATTATTGAAATTATTGCCCCAATGCCGCCAAATATAATTGCAATAGCCGTTGTGTAAAAAATAAAACTTGCTAGATATGCTGTTGCTAAATAAATTCCAACAGCAAACCACATGAAACTTTTTTGCCAGCAATACTGCCTAAGGCAGACATTGCCGCAAAACAGGGAACATAAAGCAAACAAAACAACAAAAAGCTAAAAGCGGATATAGAGGTGAAATAATTCATGCAGCCCAGCACCGCTAGTGTGCTAACAACCAGTTCTTTGCCTGCAAGCCCGCAAATAATTGCTGCCACTGCTCCCGCAAAACCAAAGC